>JANAVB010021197.1:7314705-7562205 GCA_029216955.1 Iris pallida
TGGCAGAACTTCGGATTTTCCAAATCAGCCGGCCGAGGTTCCCGCCTTGGTGGAGGAAGCTGAATTCTATCTCCTTGTAAAGCATGTCCAAGATAGGCTTGACGTGGCCGTCTTCGAAAGAATAAGTGATTTGAGGCCATTGTTTGTCTGCTGGCTGTGGCTCGGGCTTCTGGGCTGTATCGGTCACCATGGCCTGCTTGCCTTTGTTGTCCCGGTTGTTGGAGGGGCTACCCCCATTGTCGTTGCTGGCGTTGGGACGCTCCCCTTGTTCTCCCTCTGAGATATGCAACCCAGTTGGCGAGCTTTCTTCTATCGTTCCTCGGCACTTGTAGCGCTGATGATAAAGGCCTTCCAGTCCTTGAATTGACTTTCGCCCATCCAGAGACTAATTGTTGGGAGTAGTCTCTTTTGGCAAATTTCAATCAAGGAAGAGTCAGGTTGCCAGATGGTAACTTCATTGCGGTTTGACGAAACTGCCAATGTAATTCCTTGTCAGCTCTTTCTCTCCTTGAACGACGTCCATGAGGGTAGACATCGTGACGTCCTGCCCTACCTCATAGAACCTCTCCAAGAACAAGCGCTTGAAGCCAGCGAAGGAGTGGATGCAATTATCTAGCAGGTTGCGGTACCAATCGAAGGCGACTCCTTCCAGTGCCCCAATGAATAACCGTGTGAGGATGGCGTCATCATGGGGCAGATGGTCGGTAGTGACCTCAAAGTAAGTGATGTACCGGCTTGCTGAAGTCTTACCATCATATGGGTTGATATTGAACGGCTTATATCTTGGGGGAAAGGGCACATCCCTCCATTCAGCAGGGTATGGTTGCCGTATTCTGAGGTCTTGAGAATTTTCTCGGGCGTGGAACATCGCTCGAAGCTCCTGAACCTCTCTCCTTACTTCTCGGGCCTCATCTGTTGCGGTAGGGGCCGTTATCTCGGGAGCATTATTGCCCGGGTTTGGTGCCGCTGAATTTGAATCTATGTTGTTCGCGGGACCCGTGCTTGTCTGACCAGGTGTCACTTCCTGCAGATTAGGAAGCGCTGCTTTGATCTCGTCTACAGATTTGACCAAGGTGTGCAATATGGCCTCCAAAGTGTCGATGTGCTGGCGATCACCGGAACCGCCTTGATTGCTGTCTGTCATGAACACCGTCTTCACATGAGGAGTGACGGAAGGAGTGGTGGAGGATGTACCCTCCGAGTCGTACCCGTGCACCGAGAAATCATCAGGATATGTGGGGATATTCTCTTCAGGTTCAGACTCGGAAGGAACACTACCCCCGGCTTCGGAGCTTGCTTCGTCTAGGATGTCCTTGGGGACGTCGGTATCTGTTGTATCCGTCGGAGGATTTGCTTCCTCCAGTCCGTATTCCTGGAATGTCGGATTGTCGTGGATGTTTGGAGGAGTGCTACCCCCAGTTCCGACGACCCCCAATGTTGTAGACGACGAACTTCCTACTGCAGCAGTTTTCGTCTTCGAACGGGTGTGTTGAAATACTCCAGTGGAGGATATCCCTTTAGACGACGGTTTCTTAGCTGTAGTAGTTGACACCTTTGGGCTGGAGATACTTTTCTTCCCTCTTCCCTTGGTGAGAACTTTCTGCGCGGATTTGCAGGATACAACAGGAGGTGTCTCGTCTTCTGAGCTCGGGTGATGTAGTCTTTGGAAGACGGATGGCCGGTCTTCCATCACCGTCGCGCTGCTGCAGCAGCAGTTGACGATGATCTGGGTGCATTGATGTCCGTGTGAGGGCTTTTTACACCCCGAAGCTCTTTCTCTTTCCTTGCGTTTATGGAGGATAACCTCACGCAGGTCAGAGGAACCACTTTGTCTGTTTGCCGCCGGGGGCTGGACTTGAGTGGTCTTATACAACTTCCCATCAGAGGCCCGCGTGATAATCAGCGGGACGCCCCGATAGTCAGAGGTTGGGGCAGTCGTCTGGACTTGATGAGCCCACGCTGCCCTAGACTTTTTCTTTTTAGCACTTGTGGGTGCGTAATAGGAAGAGTCCACATTAGGTATCACAGAGTCTGGATTTTCATCCAGAAAGTGATCAGAGTTAGGACCGCATGAGAGTCGGTCGAAAACTGATCGAGAGAAGTGTGGTAGAGACGCTATACGGCTAGCGTTGGGTGCCGTGCAGGCTATCTGCATGCGACTGTCTTCTGTTGTGGGACGAGTTCTTATGCGGTTAGGAGTCACGGCCGTGCAGGCTGTCCGCATGCGGTTGGCATCTGTGGCCGCATGGGTTTTCTGCAAGCGGTTGACTTTACTAGCCGCATGAATCTCATCCATGCGGTTGGGAACTGTAGCTGCATAAGTTATGCGGCTGACAGAAGTGGCCGCATGAGTTTTCTTCATGTGGTTGACGGTTGTGGCCGCATGGATTTTCTTTCTGCGGCTAATACCCCTCTGTGGTTCAGGTTGAGCAGAGACCCTCTTTGCCCCTGCAAGTCCAGCATCATAGTGTTTTCTTCTGCCGGACTTGGGGACAGCAGAGGTGTCTGCGATCTGAAGTGGGGCCGCAGGAGAGTCTTTCTCGCCGTCTTGAGCGACCTAGGGTATCCCATCGAGGGCTTGGAGAGGAGCAAATGACTTTGGCCTCCACTTTTTGCGAGCCTTCGTGGTGCGGGTGCGTTTCTGGACCGGGCCAGCGCTGCCTTCAGAGAGCATCTCTTCGAACGCCTGTTGGTCGAAGCAGACGACCATCTTCTGTTGTGTGGAGCCAAGTTTGGCTGTATCCGATTGCGTCACCAATTCCTCAGCCGTGGAGAAGTTAGTCCCCAGCAGAGTCGCCATCGTGTTTGCCATTGATTGTAAAAGAACAGAACAATTATCGGAGGACTGAACTTAGACTCACAATACAAACTCGCTTGTACAAAGAAAGCCTAGGGACGAAAACCTAGGTACAGCAGACTAAGTACGATTGTTTATTTTTTATTCTGGGGGGTGACGATAGAGGCTCGGGAAAGCGACGGCCGCTCTGCCTTACTCCTTGGACGATCGGTATGCAGCCTTGGCTCGGGGAAGATCTGCTCGGCGTTGACGAAGAAAGGCTCTTCTTACTCTCCTCGGGTTGCTCTCCTGGCTTCTCTCTCTCTGTGATTATCAAGAAAAGGGGGAGCTCTCTCTGTGTATATCTCTCTTTTCTTTTCTTTTTTATTCTTTTTGTTGTCGACCTTTTTTACATGGAAATGATGCTGGCTATTTATAAGAGTGGGGTGGGATCATTAGGGTTTGCTGATGATTATCTGTTTGGAATGTCGGTGCTCCTTCATTCTATCTGGGCCCTTGATCCTGATCATAATGAATCTCGGCCACTAATGCGGATAGCACCAAATCTTATGAGCAATTAATGCTGACTGCTTTAAATCTTCGTGATTGATTATGCCAATATTTGATTGCTCGCCACGTGTCCTATTGGCTTGATGATGAATGATATGCCCTGATCTCGGCAATTATGATGATGATGTCGAATATTCTCGTTGGGATTCTGTTGCATCTTCAGTGCCACGTCTTTTTTTTAATTGAAGATCCTGCCAGGGCCGCATAGGATGACCAACACTTGAACCGCAGGGGGATACTCCTCGTGAGCCGCATGAGTCAATGCCTCATCGAGCCGCAGGGGACGAACTTTCCGTGAGCTGTATATGCATAATCTTTGCGAGCCGCAGGGGACGATCTCTCCATGAGCCGCATATGCATAGTTTCTGTGGGCCGCATGAATTAGCGTGGTGTTGAGCCGCATAGACCGGGCTATGGGTGGACCGCATATGGCGGATTTTTGTTAATCATATTAGAGTGACTCCTCAATGAGCCGCATGAAGCTGTTCTCTATCCGAGCCGCATGAGACTTTTGCCATGTGGTAATCTAGGATTTTTGTCAGATCGGGTCAGAGATTTTTTTTTTTCCGAAGAGTCTGTCATTATGGCAGAGCCATTATGATACTTTATGTCAGAGACAGCCGTCGAGTCGTGTCAGAGCATTAAATGAGGCCATTACTCCAGTGGCCAACTGTGGGGGGGGTCACACGTGTCGTCAATTGAGCCGCATATTCCTGCTGAACCGCATTCATCCCCGAGCCGCATGAGTCTGAGGGTCTTCTTTTGGGCCGCATAGGGCAACTCCAGTATGAGCCGCATAGACTTGCTACCCAAAACCGCATGGGCCATTTATGCCTTTATTCTAATATTTTCCATGCTTCTACAATAACGTCGGCCAAATAATCTGGTTCTGAAACCTGCTCCGGCTCCGCCTCAAGAGATAGACTATAAGCCTTTCCCTGGGGTCCCTTATGCTGCTGCAGATGCTGATCGAACCTCTGCTACTGAGTCAGGAGTGGCGGTCCTCTAGATGGTGGTCCAGTACCTAGTGCCCTCGCTACTGGGCAGTCTCGAAGCTGGTGGGTGGTAGACCCACAAGCTAAGTACTGCCTCAACCTCTTCCTGTAGATGTAGTAATCATGCCCTGGCCTCCTACAGAATACACACACAGCTCCCCTCTGCTGCTGTAGTCCCGGAGCTCTAACAGGTGGGGTTGGGTGATGTGGTGTGGGAGGATGGTATGTCTGCTGGTGCAGTACTAGTGCTCTCGACTGGAAAGCCTGGCGCTTGGAAGGTCCCTCGTGGTGTGCGAAAGCCGGCCTCTTGTAGGACAGAAGATGCTCCCCTATCCCCCGGACCAACTCTAGGCTCTGGTAGTAGTCAGTCGTCCCGTTTGCCACTAGGAGGATGCCAATATCTGGGACTAGGCCATGGCAAAATCTACGCGTCATCTCTTCGGGGTTTACAACCAGGCTAGGAGCGAAACGACTCAAACGACTAAACTGCGCTGCGTACTCGTCAATAAAATGGTTCCTCTGTTGGATGTTCTGGAATTGTAGCCCCATGGCTACTCTAGCGGTAGTCGAGAAAAATTTCTTCTTGAACTGGAACTTAAACTGATCCCATGTGGGTCTCCCTCTCACAAATATTGGCTCATTCCTGAACCAAACTCATGCTAAGTTTGTCAGCAGAAATACCGCTGCCTCGACCTGAAGGTCACCCGACAACCTAACTCCGAGGAGCTTTCTCTCTACCGAGTCTAGCCAGTCATCTGCGACTATGATGCCTTCAGTCCCCATGAACTCCCTGGGGTTCAAGCCCATGAAGTCCTTGATTTCCCCGCTCTCGGTCATGGCTCTACCGGTGGTAGGACCATAGTACGCTCCTCAGAACGCTCTATGCTCTGGCAGAGTAAGGTGGTCTGCTCCTGATGGGTCGTTAGGAACCCCTGGATCAGAGTGAGCAGCTGGTTTCCGTCAAGAGTGACGGAAGCCTGGGTAGGTATAACAATAGGTGGTGGTGGGAGTATCGGGTCCTGCTGGGACTGTGAAGTGGGAGGTAGTGGAGGCATCTGGGTTGGTAGATTTATGGAGTGGGGGTGTATGGTAGGTAGAGGTGGAGGTGCATCGGTCAACTGGTCGACCAGCTGGATAGGAAGTGTGCCATTTTCAGATGTGGCATGCTGGAAAGAGCGTGTGAGCACCATCTAATAAATAAAAGAACTTATAAGAACTCTTTTAAGTAAACAATCACAAACAAATAAGAAAGTCTAATTTGTAATAACGATCATATGTTGTGATGAGTTTCCTAGGTTGCAATCCTAGTAATCCTCTATGTGTTATAAATGTTATTCCTAGTGTTACCTAGTTATCTTAAGTTCGTAATTGCAAGCATGCTTGGTACAATGACGTAACCAAAACAACTTAGTCCAGACCTGCATGGGCCACCACTAAAATATGTCACAATCCGTTACCCAAATTGTTGGGCCGGACCGAGTCATGTCCAGCCTACGCTTGAGATAAAGCGTAGTAAGTTGTTCTAAAGACAACAATATAAGATCAAAGTGTGCTAATAGTTCTATTTGTCATATTGAGATAAACATCACGAACATAAAATCATCTAGTTTATAAATATGTTCCAAATACATAGCCAAGACGTAAAACTGGATACAGGTCTAGTATTAAAATACATAGTATAAAACATGTCTGATCTAAAAAGTCCCGAGCAACTAAACAAAATAGACAAGTTTTTTCGTAGGTACATCCACGTAAGGTAAAGCCTTATCCTCGATGGCGACCCCATAATAGGAATCACATAGCAACTCATTCTCGGTAAGTATACCTACAATGTTATTCTGTCAGGACGGGAGCAAGTACTGATTCTAACATACAAAATATACGAAGCATGAAATAAACAGAAGTGTAATAAACAGGAATCATTGCATATCAAAATCTATCATGGCAAGGATATATATGTCATAACGACAGATGTATATATAATATTTAAAACTGGAGCAGGTACGTGATCGTCAATAGTTGTACAATATGTGGCGGGCACATGTAAATCAAATATACTTCCGTACAAGTGATAAATGAAATGTACTTTCATACAAGTGATAAGGCGATAGATGTACATACGCACAAATACAGCTTTGAGAAAAGCCTACAGCGCGGTAACATATAAAATAAAACCTTGCTCGAGTTCGGTAGAGGGGGCATGATCACGTACTCAACTATCAGTTTTCCCATAACCCAGATTCTAACATATGGGAGATACGAGAACAGTATAAAACATGGTGGATACTAAGAGCAGTATAAGCATGTGAAACATGTAGAGATATTCAAGATATGACTTGCAGTTTAGGTATCGGTATTTAACATGGTTTATGCACAATTCATTACATGCAGAGTTTGTAGAGGTACTTGCCTTGTGCAAAGCAAAGGTATGTATATGAAGCTATAGGTATCCGGTGTCCCATCACTGTAAAAAGGATATACAAACTTAGTTTTTATACTAAGCTAAATACTATGACACTAATGGTTTGACACGACTTTCTGACTGGACACCTAGCCAAATGATGACTTTAGCATAGGAGACCAATATGGGTGACACAATACCTAAGACAACTTTTTAGGGCCTTTATACTATGGTAGGGTAAGGCCCGACACTAAAATACCCCAAAATCACACATAACATCGCAAGTCGTAATTATTCAATAAATAAATCAGACTGTACACTACGTTCCAACAATTATTAAGATAGGCAAAAAGCTCAAATATACAGAAATTAAAGTACCAAAATGATCCTTGTTAATTATAGAAATTTATACTAATTTGTTAGGAATTTATAACCCCTCATGGATATTTATTAAAAATCAGTAAACATAAGTATCCTGAAAATGAGTTCTATTTTCCTATTTTTATAAAATGTCAAAATTAGTAATTAAATACTAAAAAAAATTATATTAAATTATCTAAATTAACATAGTATTTAAGTACAACTTTCCCAGATTTTTACAGCAGTTAAATTATATATAAAAATTCAAATACAGCAAGTTATAATTTCTAGAAAATAATTAATTAATTATTTGATATTTTATCCACGTATACGAAATTGAACCGGAGTCCATATACGGGACCCAAAGCAATGAATCGAGTCCGATATGACTCGTACAGGCCTTGAATGTATTTAGGCCCATTTAAGTCCACAGAACCCATGTTAGGTCTGGACTCAAATGGCCATAATTCACAGTTTACAAAAATACTAATTTTAAATACATAAGTAATTAATAATAAAATAATATATTTTAAATGCAGTAAAATATACATATCAATAATATTTATTGAAAAAAAACATGTAAATATAGCATAACTATATTTGTATATAAAATCACAAGTATGTATATATTCAAAAGCATATATATATATATATATATATATATATATATATATATATATATATATATATATATATTTTATATATATATATATATTTTATATATATATATATATATATATATATATATATAAATATGTACAGATATATAAATCTAGATATTTATATATATAACAATATATATATATATTTTATATATATATATATATATATATATATATATATATATATATATATATATATATATATATATATATATAAATATATATATATATATATATTTTTTTTATATATATATATATATATATATATATATATATATAATTATATAATATATAATATATAATATATATATTATATATTATATATTATATAATTTTATATATATATATATATAAAATATATATATATATGAGCGTGGAGCCTTCCGCTGCCGCCCTTGAGAAACCCTAGATCCTTGTCCACCGACACCGGCGTGGCCTTTGGCCGGGCCGGCGTCTCTCCGGGCCATCTGAACCATTCGGTCGGTGGTCCTTCTGCTTGTTTAGTTAGGGTTTTATGGCCGCCAAGTCCTTCGCTGAGGCGGTGATGGGGCCACCTGTGGTGGCTTCAACACTTCCTTCCCGTAAGATCACGTCTTTCAAAGGTGCTCCATCCATTTCCTTTTCGGTGGAGGAAGAAACCATAATGTCAGATCCGCTAAAGTTTGCTTTGGTGGGAAAGTTCTCACATACACGCCCGTCGATTGAGATGATTCGAAAGGCGCTCTCAGGATTTGAGTTTTCCGGTTCTATCAAGGCAGGGGTTATAGATGAGAAACATGTCCTCATCAGGCCTTCAACTAAATCAGATTTCCTTCGACTCGGATCTAAAGAAGTATGGTACATTGCTCGTGCTCCCATGAGGGTGTTCAAATGGGATCCTGACTTCTCGCCAAATCATGAATCGCCGAAAATACCTGTTTGGGTTACTCTCCCGAACCTACCACATCATCTCTATGCGAAAGATGGTCTTTTTGCCATTACTTCTGTCTTTGGACACCCACTTAAAATCGATAAAGCGATGGCAGAACTTTCACGACCAAGTATGGCCAAAATATTCATGGAGATTGATGCTTCTAAGCCACTTCAAACTCGCTTGAGAATTAATCTGCCTAATGGCAGTTTTTGGCAGTTAATTGAGTATGAATTCATCCCTCTTTATTGCTCTCATTGCCGCCATCAAGGGCATTTAATTGATACTGCAAGATCAAACAGAAGGATAAGGGTAAAGAACCACAAAATGCTAAGCCTGCTCCCAGATTCCAGAAAAAGACTGCACCAATCGTTACACACATTCTTCAAAGAGAAGTCATTGGTGAACCAAGTAATCAAGACCCAAATGTGGTTGTTACACAAACACACTGTCCGGAGAATGATTCCCAACCACTGGCTGATGGAGCATTGGTCTTTGGAGAAGATGGGACAGTGGCCACCAAAGGAGATGAGGCTGCTCCGGAGCAAGAGCCACATAATGACTTGGATGGGACTGCTCCGGTTAGGGATCAAAAAGAAGAAGTGGGGGAGATTGACCTTCCTCATGAAAATGGAGAAAACCCTAACGTTGCTACTGTAGCTGAGGACATACCAGATGGGGAGGCCGAAGACAATGAAGAGGAAGGGGAGATCCACAGCTGGGCTGATGCGGCGGAAGCTGAAGAAGCCAGAGAGACTGGGACGGTCTTGCCGACGATCGTTCGAAAGCAGAACAAGCGGCTACCAGAGCCGACAGATCGTGTCCTACGATCGGTCATTAAATCCGGTAAACTCCCTGCCCCCTCTAATGTTTAACATATTATGTTGGAATATTAGGGGCGTGGCAAATGCAATGGCTCTTAAAAGATTAAAAAATCTATGCCGAGTGCACAAAGTTTAGCTCCTAGTGGTGATTGAACCGAAAGTCACTAAAAATCAACTTTTCCATTATCAACTTAAGCTGGGGTTTCCGATGGCTTTCAGTAATGATAGAGGTAATATATGGGTAATGGCGAGAGCGGGATGCTCGCTCGAGCTATTGGATACTTTTGATCAGGCTATTACTGTATCATTTCAAAATGGTTCTCTACAGACTCCACTTATGTTCACATTTGTGCATGGACATAGTAAGAAAGAAGGACGGAGGGAACTATGGGACCGGCTTCTTCAACAGAGGACTGAAAATCATCTCCCATGGGCAGTGGGGGGCAATTTTAATGCTGTGGCCACTTCGGATGAGAAGATTGGAGGTAGACCCCCATGTCAAATCTCTATACAGGATTTTCTTAATTTCCAGATGGCGACAGGATTACTTGATCTTCCATACTCAGGAAGCAAGTTCACTTAGTTTAAAGCAAAAGTTGGTGATAAGCAAGGATCACGACTTGATAGGATGTTGGTTACATCGGATTGGCTGAGTATTGCACCACTGACCCTGGTGGATCATTTAAATAGGATTGAGTCTAATCATGCGTCACTTCTTGTCAAGCTACTATCGCATCATGGCGGAGGACGCCGCAGCTTCAGATTTCTAGCATTTTGGACAAAGCATGACACCTTCATGCAAGTGGTTGAACAGGCATGGGGGTCAGTTGATCATCCAAATGGACTTGTTAGGGTTAGCTTGAGACTTGCTGCATGCAGAAAAGCTCTATCCGCTTGGAGTCATCACACATTTGGCAACATATTTCAGGAGGTTACTAGGGCGGAGGACAATGTTTTGACTGCTGAATTGGAGTTTGACAATGATCGTTCAAGTATAAGGAGGAGTAATCTACAAAGAGCTACAGCTATTCTGAAGCAAAGGCATTCTATTGTTGATTCCTTTTGGAAACAAAAAGCTCGTGTACGTTGGGATGTTGAAGGAGATCGTAACACAAAATATTTCCATGATTGTGTTAATAATAAACAGCAAAAACTACACATTCATCATATTTTAGATGGTCATGGAGTTCGAAAGCAGGATCTTAAGGATATACAGCAGGTGGCCAATGAGTATTTCGAAGAGCAATACAAATGTTCTGATACTATTGCGGATGAAGATCTCATTCAGGCTATCCCCCATCTTATTTCGGTTGAAGACAATGAAAGCCTAATAGTCGAGCCTACCAAGGAGGAGGTCTACGAGACCATACACAGTATGGATGCTGACAGCGCAGGGGGAATTGATGGCTTCACGGTTTTATTCTTCACTAAATACTGGAGTATAGTTGCTGATGATATACTGGAGGCTGTCTCTTTGTTCGCTGCAGGTTTTGAATTGCCAAAATCCATCACGAGTACGGCGTTGATTCTCATACCTAGGAGCACCAACCCCACACAGATATCAGATTTCAGGCCTATTAGCTTATGCAATGTGGTGAATAAGATTATGTCCAAATTGTTGGCTATACGATTGGGTCCTATTCTACCGAAGCTAATTTCGCTTGAACAAAGCAGATTCATCCAAGGAAGAGATATTGTGGATAATATATTTCTAGCCCAAGAGCTGATCAGCTTGATGAATACCAAACATAGAGGAGGCAATATAGCTATGAAGCTTGACATGACCAAGGCCTACGACAGGTTAGATTGGAGCTTCCTAATGTCTGTTATGCGTCGTTTTGGCTTTGACGAGAGGTGGATTAGTATGGTGTTCAGATTAATAAATAATGTGTGGTTTTCTACAATTATCAATGGAGAGACATCGGGATTCTTCAAAGCGTTCAGGGGTGTTCGTCAAGGTGATCCGCTTTCCCCAGCTCTTTTTATCCTTGCTGTAGAGGTTTTATCAAGAAATTTGAACAAACTATTAGATCTGTCAGCTTTTTCTCATTATTACTCTCCTAGTGGTTGCCCGGCGATTAGTCACTTGGCATTTGCAGATGATATACTAATCTTCTCAACTGGTGATGTCCGATCAATTCAGTTAATTTATGACTTATTGCAGAGATATCAGTGTGTTTCGGGCCAACAGGTAAATGCAGGCAAGTAATCAAGCTATGTCGCTCCTACTTTTGATAGACAGGAAGAACTACATCACATTACAGGCTTTGGCATCAAAGACCTTCCTTTCACATTCCTTGGTTGCCCAATGGCGGTTGGAATGAGGACTGCTTCCTTATATGAGGACCTTATTCAGAGAGTAAGAAGGCGATTGGAAGGTTGGCAGCAGAAGACATTATCATATGGAGGTAAATTAATTCTTATCAAATCTGTGCTCAATTCAATTCCAATGTACACAATAGCTGCGTGTAACCCTCCTCAGGCAGTTATTAATCGACTAGAGGATATGTTTGTGCGATTCTTTTAGGGCTCTACTGATGGGGTTCAGAAGTTTATTTGGTCGAGTTGGAAATCAATGGCGATACCAATTGAAGAAGCCGGGTTAGGGGTGCGATCTCTACAGGAGACTATGGATGCTTTTACTGCTAAATTGTGGTGGAAACTTAAGACTAAAGATGGGCTATGGCAGAAATTTATGAAGGCTAGGTATTGTAAATTCCAGACCTTGGATACAGCAGGCGCTCCTCAGAAATTGTCACATGTTTGGAAACGACTTCTCAAGGGTCGTAAAAAATCAAATCAGTATATTCTCCAAGAGGACAATGGCGACTGGGTTTGGACATCGACTTCTTCGGGCAAATTCACAGTTTCTAAAGCATGTAAAGCGATCAGGATAGCTTCCTTACGACAACCGTATTTCTCTCATATTTGGAGCCCTTGCATGCCAGTTAAATGGTCAATATTATTATGGAGGATATTACACCTCAAGATGCCAACTGATGAGCAGGTTCGCAGCATGGGGTTTAGTTTACCATCGAAATGTCACTGTTGCAGTGACCCACAGGAGGAAACAGTGGAACATATATTTGGTGATGGGGAACTATCTTCCAGTACCTGGTACATATTTAGCAATGATTTGCAAGTCCAACAGCAGTATTGTACTATGCTACATCAATTTCTAGCTTGGTGGAAAGGACCAAACTTGCATTTGAAGGAGGTCATGGTCGGAGCAATCGTTTGGGTACTGTGGAAGAATAGGAATAAATGGCGCTATGAGAATTCAAATTTACAGGAGATCTAATTCAGAAGGAAGTTCGTCGACAAGTGATGAAGGCTTTGTCTAGATGCAAGCACAAGACTATGATTCCTACTACTTATTTCTAGTTCATTCTCTCTTGATGTAACCACTGAACTTTTGATCCAGTTACTCAATAAAGTTTCCTTTTATCAATATATATATATATATATATATATATATATATATATATATATATATATATATATATATATATAATATATATATATATATATATAGTAAATACTTAAATAATAAAAAAATACATAAATACTGTATACAATAGTATATACATAATATATATATAAAAGTATATATATAATATATATAAAATACATATATACATATGCATATATACATATATATAGATAAATACATATATACATATTTATATATGTATTTATATAGATAAATACATATATAAATATATAAATAAATACATATATACATATATAAATACATATATACATATATATATATATATGTAAATCCAGTCCAAACCCATTGGGCCTGAGCCCGACCCATTGTAAACAGCAAACGCAACCCATTTCACAAACAGGTTTAAACCCAATAACTTAAAATAAAACCCGTTAACCCGTAGAACTATTCTCGTGTCCGGACAGTTAGGGACATGAAAAATGAATTCGATAGGAGTCCTGCGTCTCGGGACTGAAATGACACACACGACACGAATCTCGCATTTTCACGTACATCACTGCACTCATGGACACATGGCGAGTCCCTCTACGTGTACACGAGACACAGACACGAAGCATAGGTAGAATGACACGTATGTGTCCGGTGAACGGAGGCAGTCGGGGGCGCTACACGACGGAGGAGGTGTCGTGGTTGTCGGAAAAAAATTGAACTGGTTCGTCTCGTCGAGGCGAACAAGATGGCGGTGGTCGGAGGCGACGATGATGGCTGGGGCGGCGCCTAGGATAGATCTACTGTTCAGGTGATCGTCGGGGAAGAATGGTCTAGGGTGGAGGCGGTGGGGTTCAGGAAGTGAAATAGGGTTAGGGTTTCGAACGGGGGTCTTTTTATAGGAAAGAATTTGGGTTCAGATTAGGATTTTGGCCAAGTTTTTAGGAATTAGGGTTAGGGTTACGATGAGTCGGTCGTAGTTGACGACGAGTCGAAGGCGGTGGTTAAGAAAATTTACAAAAAACCCCCTCATGCTTTTTATTTTACACAAAACTCCCACCGCCTTCCAGTATGCAAATCCAAATTTGCATAAACACCCCCCACAAAGTTCTATGCAAATTTAGTTTGCACAGAAGATTCAAATATTGCAAACTGCCTTAAAACATTAAAAATAATTGCAAAATACATTAAAATAATTTAATAAATTACAAAATGATATTTTAGGCTTTAAAAACCATTTAAAAATTCTAGAAAATTTCTAATAATTATATTAAATTATTTTAAGGAAAAAATGCCATTTGTAACTAAAAACTGTAAAACCCCTAAAATTTACTATTTTTTTTATTTTTGAATTGATTTGTTATTTTGGTATTTGTACTTCGTAATTGTACGTCGCGTACAAGTTCACATTTTTCGTATTTGTATGTAGCGTGCGAAATTGCGAGATGGTATATATTTTTATATATACAAATATTTTATTAAAAAAATTCTTCGTATAGAAAATATGTATTTTATTTTTATTTATTGTGTCGTGTCGAGATTGTCAAACCTTTATTTTTTATTTATAAAGAAGGCAATTTTATTTTATGATACAAATATGAGTGATAATTTAGTAAAACTATTGCTTTATGTCAAAATAGGCTATTTTTGTGCGAGTGACATAAAATTTATTTTATTGTCCACTTTGATATTTTTCGAAAACTAATTGTTTGTTTATTTATAAAAATGTATTCCAAATATTTAAAGTTTATTGTGAAATTTGAAATTTTTTATTAATATATTTTTATTATTTATAAAAAGTTATTTTGGAAATTGTTTAATTTAATATTTAATTAATTATGATGATTTAAATTGAAAAAGATTATATTGGACTTATTTTAAAATAGCTTTAAATTAAAAATAAGTTTTATCTAGATTGATTTCTGACTGACCATCTGTCTGCGGATGATAAGCTGAACTGAACTTGAGACGAGTCCCCAAGCTCTCTTGAAGACTCCGCCAAAAGTGCGATGTGAATCTTGAATCTCTGTCTGATACGATACTAACTGGCACTCCATGCAATCTGAAAATCTGCTTGAGGTACATCTCTGCTAGCTGATCCGTCGACTGACCAATTCTGAAGGGAAGAAAATGAGCTACCTTGGTGAGCCTGTCAACTATAACCCAGATAGCAACTCTTTCAGCTGGGGATTTAGGTAACCCAGTTACAAAATCCATGGTAATATGCTTCCATTTCCATTCTGGGATCGATAAAGGTTGAAGAAGTCCAGCTGGTCTCTGATGTTCAGCCTTAACTTGTTGACAAACTAAACAATGAGAGACAAACCGAGCTATCTCCCTCTTCATACCACCGGGATGAATTGAATACTGAGAACTGTGAGCCTCTGCCATGATCTCTTGTCTGATATCACCACTGGGTACACAAAGATGCCTCCTATGTCGGAGAGTACCATCTTCGTGAATACATAACTCTGGTCTCCGTCCTGCTACACATTCTGTCCCAAGCCGCTGAAGCTTAGAATTCGTCGACTGAGCTAACTTAATCCTCTCAACTATGCTGGACTGAACTTGCATACTGGCCATCAATGCCACATTGGTAGGAAGAACAACTTCAATACCCATCTTCTGAAGATCTGCTAATAACTCTGGCTGTGCGGTTAGAAAATAAACTCCAGCTCTCCTGCTCAATGCATCTGCAACAACGTTGTCCTTCCCAGGATGATACTGCAAGTAGATGTCATAATCGACAAGTAGCTCTAGCCATCTTCTCTGACGCATATTAAGATCCTTCTGGGTAAACACATACTTCAGACTCTTGTGGTCGATAAAAATCTCCACCCGATCTTCATATAAATAATGCCTCCAAAGTTTCAATGCAAAAACTACTTGCTAATTCCAAGTCATGGGTAGGATAATTCCTCTCATGGTCACGAAGCTGACGTGACGCATAAGCGACTACCTTACCATGCTGCATCAAGACACATCCCAATCCTCTACTGAAAATCCTCCAGTCCCATCTGGAAGTGTGAGAATGGGAGCCGTCATCAATCTCTGCTTTAACTTCTCAAATGAACTCTGACTCTCTGCTGTCCAAGCAAACTGTACATCCTTGCGGGTCAACTGCGTCAGTGGTGCTGAAATTCGAGCGAAGTCTGAGACAAACTGCCGGTAATAGCCAGCCAATCCTAGAAAACTCTGAACTTCTGCGACGGTACTGGAAACAGGCCAGGACTCTATAGCCACTATCTTCTGGGGGTCTACTTCTACTCCACCTCGGGTGATAATGTGACCTAAGTACGAAATACGATCGAGCCAAATCTCGCACTTACTAAACTTCGCATATAACTGGTGCTCTCTGAGAATCTGAAGAACTACACGAAGATGCTGCTCATGATCTGCCTCATTCTTGCTATAGACTAAGATGTCATCTATAAACACTATCACGAACTGGTCCAAATAGGGTATGAAGATACGATTCATGAGGTCCATGAATACGGCTGGCGCATTGGTCGCTCCAAATGGCATAACAAGGAACTCCCAATGCCCATATCTGGATCTGAATGCTGTCTTCGGGATGTCTTGCTCTCTAACTCTGATCTGATGGTATCCTTATCGCAAGTCAATCTTCGAGAATACTGCCGGTCCTCTGAGTTGATCAAATAAATCATCTATCCTTGGTAGAGGATATCTGTTCTTGACTGTTACAGAGTTCAAAGTATGATAATCAACACATAATCTTGACGTACCAACCTTCTTTTTTACAAGAAGTATCGGGGCTCCCCAAGGTGATCCACTAGCAAGAATGAATCCCTTGGTTCTGAGTTCTTCAATCATCTTGAACAAAATCTCTAACTCTGAAGGTGCCATCCTGTAGACTCCCCCTGACACTGGTGCTGTCCCTGGAAGAAAATCAATGGTGAACTCTATCTCTCTCTCTGGGGGCATGCCTGGAAGCTCTTCGGGGAACACGTCTGGGAACTCTTCAACAACTCTGGGAAACTAAACTGCCACTGCTACTGCCATCCGCAATACTGGTGGAGAAGGTTCTACTTCGCCTCTGGAAAATGAAAACTCTGCCTCACCGGGAATACTAAAAATAATCCTGCCGATATGGCAGTCTATTCTTGCGTATTGCTCCTTCAACCAACCCATTCATAGGACCACATCATAATTGGCTATCGGGAATTCTATCAACCTAGCTGAAAACTCTTTACCGCTAACTACGATTCGACACGAGAAAAATACTCTATCTACTCCCACAAGACCGTTACCAGTAAGTATATTGAGCCTTACTGATAATGACTCGAGCTCCCGTCCTATCCGTATAGCGAATCATGCAGACATAAATGAATACAATGCACCCGAATCAAATAATACTGATGCTGGAAAAGAGTTGACGAGAATGGTACCTGCCACCACCTCACCTGAAGCTAACTCTTCTTCCACGGTCAGAGCCATAGCCTGACCTTGCCTTCTTGGTGCTGGTCCCCTCTGCTGGTTCTGAATCTGAACTTGGGCATACTGCCGAGCCTGAGGCGGCAATGACCTCGGAGGCTGATACTGCTGTTGTACTGGTGCTGGACCCCTAACCGATGGACTGGTTAGGTTTGATGATGATGAACTTCCTCTATTCGGACATGACCGTATCTTGTGATCCGGTGCCCCACAAGCCAAGCACAATCCCTGTGCTCTGCGACACTCTGATACTACGTGCCCTGGCTTCCCACAATGAGTGCAGCCCATTGCGAAAGACTGCTTCTGCTTCTGTTGCTGAGAATACGCCGGCGTCGAGTGCTGAACCGACGAGACTGTGGTCGCCCGCCTATGAGCTCCAATAGTCAAAGCCCTAGCTGCCAGGGCTGGTGCTGAAGACTGGGACATCTGCCCATGAGACCTCTTCCATCCTCCGCTTCTATCTACAATCCTCTGCGAAGTATACTCATGCCTCTTTGCTGCTCGCAAGACGGCATCAAACGTCTGGTGCTCAAACTGCTCCACGGCTATAATAATCTCTAGGTGGAGCCCCTGCTGGAATCGCTAGGCTCGATCCAATTCGGTTGCCACCAAGGTAGGAGCAAACCGGCTGAGTCTAGAAAACTCGGCCGCATATCCATCGACCGTCCGGCCCATCTGCTTAAGATTAGTGAATCTCGTCTGCAGATCATACCGAACTACTGCGTCGAAGTACTTGGTCTGGAACTTGTTGCTGAACACCGTCCATGAGACAGGCGTTGGTAATCCAACTGCTAGCATCGTCCACCAGCTGCGGGCTAAATCTAATAACTGTAGGCGCACAACGGCCACCTTCTTATTCTCAGGAATCCTAGCTGCTTCCAGGATAACCTCTGTGTCCTGAAGCTATGCATCAGTAGCAATAGCAACTTCAGTGCCGTCAAAGAAAGGAGGGTTCAGACGCTTGAAGCTGTTGGCTGCGTTGTTCCCTTGGTAACCAACTCTGTCCATGGCATCTTGTACTGTCTGGTGCAGGACATCGCCCCGACGATTTTGAGATGCAAGTAATTCCCTGATGAGACCCACCAGGGTTCTATTGTCAGGCTCTACAGGCTAGACTGGTTGAACTGGGGGCTCTGGATCCTTGGAATGTATGACTCGGGAGGCCGCTCGAGAGTGCTGGGCTTGGTCTCCAGGTTGATGCTGGTCCACTGGAGGTGCTCCGCCTTGCTGATCGGCAGGACCAGGAATAATGCCGCTAAAAAAATGACATGGGGAACAATAAGGAAGGACCATGATAAATCGAGGATATAAACATGTGATCAGGTCAAGATTTTAGAAGGATTAGAAGAAACGAGTAGAGATCAAGGGCGAGTGCTGATTGAGACATCTATTCAGTGAAACCCTCACACATCTTAATTTACAAGACCTACATGGGCCACCATTTAAACCATGTCACGCCCCAGAACCAGAAGACTGGAGAGAGCTGGGGACAGACATAGCTAGCTACGTACATTGAAGTGAATCCTACCTCGTAATACGGTCACGGCTATCTAAATGCATGAGGGTTTACTACAAGCCATTTGTCTCTTAGGGTCAAGAACAAGCCTAGTGTCTCAATCTCAAGCAAGCAAGTAAATGTAACAAGATTGTAGGTCATCAGACATACAAAGTAAGGCGTCCCAAACATTATATATTCAGATGATCATGAAGCTAGTCATACAAAATGCGAAGACTAGAAAGAGTTTAAGTCATACATGATCAACCCTAGGATCTGTCAATCATGTTACAGCCATTAGGCAGACAGGAATATAAATTCAACACGAGCTAACACTTGCTCGACGGCTAAACGCCTCAAAAGAATAATTTACAATAGAGTGGGAGAGCAAAATAAAACCCACTCGTTGCCAGGGTTGCGTCTAGTGGTCACCATCTGGCTGGAAGACAGGGAAATCCTCGGGAGTGTAGAAGTATGGAAAAGAATAAAGAAAGATCCATGCGGCCAGGGAGCCCCATGCGGCTCAGAGAGTTTATGCGGCTCAAGGATCCATACGGCTCAAGCGTCCATGCGGCTCAAATAAGTTCCATGCGGCTCAGAGAGGAGCCACGTGGCCTGCAAACAGCTCTCCCGTTTGTCCTTTACTGCATTAAATGCCTTGACAGCTGACACCTCTGACAAGGTGACAGTTCTGACACAAAGATACCATTATGACTCCCTCATAATGACGGACTCCTAGGGAAACGAAGAAAATCTCTGACACGATCCCCCGAGGTCCAGAAACTGTCATGCGGCCTTGACACGTGAACAGTCGCACGCGGCTCGAGCAGAGACCACCCCATGCGGCTCAGGCCGAAGCTACCCCATACGGCTCAGACCGAAGCTATCCCTTGCGGCTCAAGTGGAGGCTGCCCTATGTGGCTCACGAAGACTATCTCCATGCGGTTCAAGAAGAAGGCACCCATTATGCAGTCACCTACACTCATGCGGCTCAGATCATCACCATGCGGTTCAAATGTTCAGGGGGCCACTCTCAAGCATCCTTGACACGTGGCCAGTCTCATGCGGCTCAATGAGGAGCAACCTTTTTGTAGCACAGATTTCTGCAGTGGCTCGCGGTTAAGACACATGGCATGATAGCGGGACACGTGGCATCAAATTGATCGAAATCCATCAACAAATCCCAATAAAATATTAGGATCAAATCAGATCATTTACAATCAAGCAAATTAATGACACGTGTCGGGAAATCCGAGGTTGGCATGACAAATCAGGAGGATTTATGTCAATCATCATTAATTACCCACAAAAGATTTGATGTAATCACGTTTATTGCTCAAATCTCATATATTCAAGATGAACGGCCCAGATTCAGTGATCATTAGCCGCCGACTTTTAAGAATGGGCAATCATTACAAACCCTAATGATGCCCCCCACTCTTATAAATAGCAAGGTGCCATTTCCTTGCGAAGGAAGAGATTCTCGGATAAAAAAAAGAGAGACATAGAGAGCCAGAGAGCTAGAGAGAGAATATACAGAGATCAAAAGGAGGGCATTTCTTCATCAACGCCAAGCAGTTCTTCTACAGAGCCAAGCTGCACCCGATCGTCCAAGGAGTAAGGCAGAGCGGCCGTCGCTTTCCCGAGCCTCTATCGTCACCCCCCAGAATCTAAAATAAACAATTGTACTTAGATTGCTGTACCTAGGTTTTCGTCCCTAGGCTTTCTTTGTACAAGCGAGTTTGTATTGTGAAGTAAAAGTCCAGTCCTTCGATAATTGTTCTGTTCTTTTATATTTCATGGAAAACAAGATGGCGACTCTGCTGGGGACAAACTTCTCCATGGCTGAGGAGTTCGTAACGCAATCGAATGCAGCCAAACTTGGCTCCACGCAACAGAAGATGGTCGTCCGCTTCGACCAACAGGCGTTTGAAAAAATGCTCTCTGAGGGAAGCGCAGGCCCGGTCCAAAAGCAGACCCGCACAAAGAAAGCTCGCAGCGAGTGGAGGCCAAAATTATTTGCTCCTCCCCAAGCTCTGGACGGAGTACTCTCTGCTACCTAAGACGGCGAAGGCGACTCTCATACGGCTCCACTTCGAGCCATAGAGGACTCTGTTGTCCCCAAGTCCGACAGAGGAAAGCACTACGATGCTGGACTTGTAGGGACAAAGAGTGATTCTTTGCGCCCCAAGAAGAAGCCGAACACTCATGTGGCCAAGTCTGCCAACCGCATGCAGGATGCTCATGCGGCTGAAACTGTCAGCCGCATAAAGGAGGTCTATGCGGCCAGATCATCCAGCCGCATGAAGAAAACTCATGCGGCCGAGACTCCCAGCCGCATGGAGAAGACCTATGCGGCTACGCCTGCCAGTCGCATGAAGATTATTGATGCCAGCCGCATGACGCCTACTCCACGCGGCTCCGTCTTTGACCGTCTCTTCTATGGTCCTGATCACTTGTGCTCCCAAGAAGACATGTCTGACTCTCTCCAGCACCACTTAGACTCTTCCTACTATGTGCCCTCACGCACTAGAGTGAAGAAGTCTAGGGCAGCACGAGCTTGGTAAGCTCGGTCCGCTGATCCGACCTCTGACCATCCGAGCGTCCCACATACTGTTATGCGGGCCTCTGATGGGAAGTTGTACAGAATCACTCGAGTCCAGCCCCCGGTGGCAAACGGACACAGAGGTTTCCAAAAGTCTTCCAAAATCCAGGGAGCAAACATGGTCGATCCAGACCCATCTGACTTGCGTGAGGCCATCCTCCACAAACGCAAGAAAAGAGAAGATGCCTCGGGGTGCAAAGAGTCCTCTCACGGACGTCACTGCACCCAAATCATCATCAACTGTTGTTGCAACAACGCGACGATACGAGAAGACCGGCAGTCCACCTTCCAAAGACTGCAACAACCATGTTCAGAGGATGAGGCACCTCCCGTCGTCTCCTGCAACTCTGCTCAAAAAATCTCCGTCGATGGGAGAGGGAAGAAGACCAATATTCCCAGCCCGAAGATTTCAACCACCATGACTAAGAGACTACCGTCTAAACGGGTGCCCACCACAGGAGTTTTCTAAGGTACCCGTTCAAAGACGAAATCTGATACAGTAGGAGATTCATCGTCCACACCACTGGGGGTTGCTGGGACTGGGGGTAGCACTCCTCAGAAACATCCACGATAATCCAATGTTCCAAGGAGATGAGCCCGAGGAAACAACTCTCCCATCAGATACAGCAAGGGCCGACGTCCCCGAGGACGTCCATGACTCCCAAGATGAAGCAAACTCTGAGGCTGGGGGGACTATCCCTTCTGAGTCCGAACCAAAGAAGAACATTCCCACATACCCCGATGACTTTTCGCTACAGGGGTATGATTCGGAGGGCACTTCCTCCACCGTTCCGTCCATCTCTCCTCATGTAAAGACGGTGTTCATGACGGACAGCAGCCAAGGTGGTTCCAGTGATCGCCAATACATCGACACTCTGGAGGCCATACTGTATGCCTTGGTCAAGTCTGTGGACGAGATCAAAGCGGCCCTTCCAACTCTGCAAGGAGGGACGCCTGGCCAAACAAGCGCGGATCCCGCGGTCAATGCGGACTCGAATTCAGCGGCACCGAATCCGGGCGATAATCCTCCTGAAGTAACGGCCCCCACCGCTGTGGATGAGGCCCGAGAAGCGAGAAGAGAGGTCCAGGAGCTCCGAGCCATGTTTCACGCTCAAGAAAACTCTCAAGACCTCAGAATACAATAACCGAACCCTGCTGCATGGAGGGATGTCCCCTTCCCGCCAAGATATAAGCCGTTCAACATCAACCCGTATGATGGCAAGACCTCCGCAAGTCGGTACATCACTTACTTCGAGGTCACCACCGACCATCTGCCCCATGACGATGCCATCCTCACACGATTATTCATTAGGGCATTGGAAGGAGTCGCCTTCGACTGGTATCGCAACCTGCCAGACAACTGCATCCACTCCTTCGCCGACTTCAAGCGCATGTTCTTGGAGAGATTCTACGAAGCAGGACAGGACGTCACGATGTCCACCCTCATGGACGTCGTTCAAGGGGAGAAAGAGCTGACGAGGAACTATATTGAGCGGTTTCGCCAAACCGCAATGAAGCTGCCCTCTGGAAACCCGGATTCCTCCTTAATTAAAATTTGCCAAAAGAGACTGCTTCCAACAATCAGCCTCTGGATGGGCGAAAGTCAATTCAAGGACTGGAAGACGTTTATCATCAGTGCCACAAGCGCCGAAGAACGATTGAAGAAGGCTCGCCAACTGGGATTGCATATATCAGAAGGAGAGGACAAGGGAAAATGTCCCAACGCTAACACCAACAATGGGGGTAGCTCCACCAACAACCGGGACAATAAGGGCAAGCAGGCTATGGTGGTCGACACAGCACAAAAACCTGAGCCAAAACCGGCAAACAAGCAATAGCCACAAATGACTTACTCCTTCGAAGACGGCCACGTCAAGCCCATCTTGGACATGCTCATACAAGAAGACAGAATTCAGCTTCCTCCACCAAGACGGGAACCTCGGCCGGCAGAAATGGAGAACCCAAAGTACTGCCATTACCACCGCTACGTCCACCATGCTACACACGACTGCTACCAACTAAAACGGTACATCCAAAATCTCATCGATTCGAAAGCTCTGGCCATCGATTTCGAGGAGGTAACTGTGGCAGCCAATATGGTGTCAGTACAATTTGGTAGCTTCCCTCCAAAAGAAACTCAAGACGACGTGGTCCCCATCCCTCTGGCGATAATAGAGATTGCTAATCTTCCACCTCCCCGAGATCAGCTGCGGGTCTAGTGCCCCTCACCACATCATGAGGGGAGGTCATGTGGGTCCATCCAGACTTGGTATCTGAAGTGACTCAGTCCACACCATCTTCCATTCGCAAGAAGAAAAGTGGAAAAGTCAGATCCTGCCGCACAATCTCGGCAGATATCGAAGAAGTCACAGCTGTCGTTACTCGGGCACAATCCCAACCTGTGGCTGATAACTCCGCTGAAGATCATCAGCCCGCTACAACTGACGCTCCGGGACCTTCTCAGCCTCCGACGACCGACAAGCCTAGGCCGAAGGAGACTCGTTTTGACAAATCCCTCCGAAAAGAGGCACCACAGGGGCTGGAGAGGCCCTACAACTTCGACATCTTGGCACAATTGGCCAACACACCGGCCAAGTTGTCATTATACGAGCTTCTGAGACTCTCGAAGGATGTTCGTGCGGCTTTGAGCGATGCACTCCAAAATGTCGACGCATACCCGGCTCAGGTCAACCTCACGGGAGAGAACCCGCCTGCAGATCTTCACTCCGCAGGATATGCTCAACAAAACCAACCTGCACGATCGCCCGTTATACTACACTGGATACATCAGCGACGTAAAGGTGGATCGGATGCACATTGATCCTGGTTCTTCCATAAGCATCATCCCGAAGGGTCTGTTACATCATCTCCGTATCCCTATGCATTGCCTGATGTAACGCTACAGTCCCAAAATACGTAGGACTAGGAACGTAGACATGCCAGTTGTATTCATACGAAGTATACTCTAATATATGGAAGCCTCGTATAAATACATAAGCTGTAAATACAGTAGAACCATAACTAATCTCATCCATACAAAATAAATGAATAAAAGATATCATATAATGAGAGTGAATTGTCTTGATACAATATGTTGGGCGAAGACAAATCCACCACCAACAAGTAAAGGGAAAATACATAAGAAAAGATATGAATTTGGCGAGCGAAGCGAAGACGATCCAAGTGCAATCATCCTCGAAGAAATAGCGATGGTCACGGCTAGAGCTAGAACACCTGCGAAAGACAATAGCACACACCTGGAGAGATAACCAGGTCCTCAGAAGGACGTAACAAGACACATAATTTCTTGCCATATAAATTGAATAAATATTGCTCAAATAAATAAGTAAATCGAATTATAACATGGTCCAATACGCACCTACTGAACGAGCGTACCATCCCTTCAACCAAACAAGGACAAGAGATGGTAAACTAATTCACGGTAACGTATCTTTCCATGCCATGAATTCAATATGGTATCCAGACCCCAACAAGGTTCAATACCTTCTCATCGAAGTAGTAAGTCACACCTACAACCAAACAAGGACAAGATGTGACGAACTAATCTGCGACAAGTTATTGTTCCAAGCCACGGTCAGATACAAGTACCCAAACCAAAAGTACTCGTATCTAACGGATAAAGGTAGCCTAACCAGTCTAAGTGGATGCAGTTTTAAGAACAGTTCATGGTCGCATGACTACCCGGTCAAGTCAAGAAAATACCAATGCAGTACCTCAGTAGCGAGTCACAACACCATATACTATTCCTCAGTATCGAGCGAGTCTATAGCATATAGTCTACCTATCGTTCCTCAGTAGCGAGCGAGTCTACGATAGATAGGGTGGTAGTCAACTTCCAATCATGTTCTTCCCACCCAATGCTAACTCTATAACCGCTAAGTCAAACTAGCATGCAACCTCTATTAGCGGTTATTCCTATCGCACGGCTTGTACGTACTGGTGGCCAGCCAATCACGCACTTCCGTGTTTTACATGCGACACACAACTTCGTGGTACAACGTGTCAAGGCCATGAATGCAACACACAAAGGTGGTCCCTTAAATCTAGGTTTAATGCGTAAGAAAATAATACATAGCAAGAAACTGAACAGTAAATTCTAACAGGTTATGCCATGTATCACAGTTTATTTTGCATAAAGAAAATAATGAACATGCATGAAATATGAGCTAAAATAATTAAACAGCAAATGGCAAGGTGTCTTGCCTGGTAGGACGCCTGGTGTACTGCAATGCTCAATGTGGCACGAACTGCAACTTCGGTGTAATAACTATACAAGGTGACCTCTGTTGGTGGTACAGACCAGTACATCGGGTCCAGAATGGTCAGTTTGATTAGGGACGATATAGGGATGTTCGAGGTTCGCAAGTAGATGGAAAGAATTTGATTTGGTTATGGACAAGAATAGATATTTGAAGGGATTGGATAGTTCATAATATAAATACGATCTTAGAAAAATGTTTTGTAATACTTGAAATATATTTTTATTAGTAACAAAAAAAATAGTTTTTAGATGAATCATTTTTAGGCAAAAACTCAAATTTATAAAAATATGGTTTTGAGATAGAAACTACATTAGTTAAAAAGAATAAAACTTTGGAGAAAATATATATACTTTTATTAACTATTTGAAGATCAAGAAATATTTATAAAATATTTAAAACTATATTTTTACTTATTAAGATATATATATACAAAAATTTTAGTCAAAAACTCATTCACAATAAGCTAGGGATATATAATAATACTAATAATAATAATAATAATTATTATATATATATATTTACTTATCAATAAAAGAAATATAAGCACTAAAATTTATAATCAATAATAATATTAATAATAATGATAATGATAATGATAATGATAATGATAATGATAATGATAATGATAATAATAATAATAGTAATAATAATATATACTAACAAAAACAACAATACTAACAAAGCAAAGGACATAAAACCATTAAAAAAAATCAAAACAAACCATCAATAAGCAGCAAAAGCCAAAAGGGCTGCTGTTCCTTTCGAATAGAAAATTAAGGTATGTAGTGAAGTAAAGTAAAGCAAGGAAAAAGTAGCGTTAGTAAAAAATAAAAAGGTGAGAGAGAAGAGGAGTGCGAGAGGGAGGCGGTAGGGAGAACGGGGCGGCGTCGCGCTGGGTGGAGTTCGAGCATACGGCGGCGCGATCTCGGCGGAGAGAAGGAGCCGAGGGTTCAGGCGGTGATCCGGCTCAGGGCGGCACCGGGGAGTTCGACATTGGGGGTTTTGGTCGGCGGAGAGAGGTGAAGGAAAAGAGGGGAGTCGGGGCGGAGCGGCTCAGTCGAGCGGCGGAACCGGAGGGGAACGCACGCGCGGCGGAGTCGAAGTAGCGCGGCGGCGACGCGGCTGTTGTCTTGTGCGGGGCTCGTCGGCGGGTCTGTCGGGAGCTCGACGGCGAGGGCGGCACCGGCGGACGCTGGGTCGTGGGCTGAGATGGGCTCGGGCACTGCGGCGGGAAGCGGGGGTTTTGGTCGGCGGCTCGTTGAGCAGAGCTACGGTGGTCTCCGCCGACGGGGTAAGTTTTAGGTTGGGGTTTAATTCTATTTTGGTTGGTTTTTGGGCTGTCGGCGGTGGCCGAATTTGATGGTGGCGGTGGCAGTTTTGATGGTGGCAGGTCGCCGCGGTCCGGGTGGTGGCTGGTGGTGGAGTCGGGGTTTTCGGGGTCGTGGACGCAAGGAAGGAAAGTCGAGGTTAGTGGCGATGGGTGTGTCGAAGGGTGTTGGCGAGGCAGGAAGAGGCTGGTTGGTGCCGGAGCGGGGTCGTGACATGCGTGATGGTGGTGGTGAGGGTGGAACGGGGCCAGATGTCTATGGCAGAGGAGTGGCTGGGATTTGGTCGGGATTAGCCATGACGATGGTCGCAGTGGCGGCGATGGTCGTGAGACACTGGTGGCAGAGGTGGTGGCACGGGGTATGGGTTTTAGATTAGGGATTGGATTATGTCGGGGTGTCCGACATGGGTTGGGTTGCTGTGTCGAGATCGTGTCCGACATGTGGACACGATGAAGGTGAAAATGTATTTGTAATAGAAATAAAAATAGTGGAAGGGAAGGAGGACACTGACACGATGCACGGCTTGGGTTGTGGAAATTTGGTGGATGAATAATGAATTAGAGGAGTACCTGCCTATTTATAGGATGTGGGAATTCCCAATTAGATATGGATTAGGATTTAAATTCCCCAAAATAGATAATTTGCTACAATTTCAAAATCAATCAAATCTAAATCCAAATCTAATTCAAATCAATTTAAATCTAATTAAATTCTTTTGGCTTAAAATAAATTGGGATAAATCAAACTTCAAATATTTAACTATTTAAATAAATTCAAAAATCAAATCAAGATTTAAATGGCCACAATAACTTTCAAATATATTTTTCAAAATACCAATAATAATAATTTCGAAAATAATAAATATTTTTAAATATCTTTTTGAATAGTAAAATATTAATATTAGTAAATCTCAAAAATTACATTTTTATTTAAAATAAACTAGCAAACTATTTAGAAAATATATGTATGCCTAAGAATATTTTTTTTTATTAATAACTGCTATAAACGAAAAAGGCTTTCATAATTAAAATCGTAAACTTGAAAATAATAGCTAGAAATAATTATTGTCTATATTTCTTTGAAACTATAAAAATAATAAAAATAATGTTTTTCAAAAATATATACGCTCGTACATATTCGCATTCGTCGAGCAATTACGAAAGACGAACCTTCGCACACGACGTACAATACGACTACGTGACGTACAATACAAAATTCTAAATTAGTACAAATTTTTAAATAAATTTGAAAAAAATAGTAAAAATTTAGGAGTTTTACATCCTACCCAACTTAAAAGAATTTCGTCCTCGAAATTAAGAATTCGTAGGGGGGTGAGAGACACAAGGGGTATTGATGAGGAACAAAAAATTACGTCGTAAGAAATTGCGGTCTAGATCATAGAAAAATATAATACGGTATGGTCATGGGGACTGAATGAGGGTCACGATTAATAGAACGAAAAAAGATTCACTTAAACTAAGCAATTAGAGGTTCTTGATAGGTTCGAGTAGTTTGGGATGAAGATATAGCCACATCGAGTGAGAATGGTTATAGACGATAGGATAGCTAAAGGAATCTTCTAGCACAACGCCTTCGTTATTCTAAAATGGTTGAAGGCGAAAGCAATATGGAGTGCAAGGATGATATTATCGATTTCGAATACGTGGTTCAAAGGCGGCCGTATAAATTTCAAAAGAATCGCCAAGGCAGTCGTGGCTGAAATTCTAAGGGGAAGCTCAACTACATCCCATCCACGTAGATTGATACATGAAAAAGGCGAACCAAAGTGCACTCGGTTGATCAGGCCATCATGCACCGGTTCTGATTAGACAATATGTTAGTGAGCGGCCGCTCAATATCATATGCCTTGATCAAGCTCGATAAAGAATTAGCTTACAAATACTAGACTATATTAGCATCATTAGTTTAGATAGTAAAAATATAGGCACGATGGTAGATGATTAAAAACAATTATGATTAGTCTACGAGTCATAAGAATCTAAGTCTTGGTTATTCCTATACTATCATTCTACGGGTTTATTGACCAAGGCTTGGTTGACCAATTGGGTTATTCCTCTAGTCTCTATGGTCTAGATAATACTATTTGTATTCCCTAAATGGTCAAGGGTGCATTAGGTCGTGGGGTACACTACCCAACTTAAAAGAATTTAGCTAAGGGTGTTTTGGGACAACTAACTAGTAGGGTCAATCTCTAGCAAGCACGAAGGGAAGATAAAAATAGAGATGGAAGGAAGCAAGCAAGATGCAATTGATGAGTCAAACGGTAGATAAAATCAAGGAAAAAGGTCAAGTATGTGGATGAGATCCTAGACTTCTAATCCTATACGCAGGCTTGCTTGGTACGGTAAAGTAACCAAACAATTTATCTGACCTGCATGGGTCACCACAAAAACATGTAACGCCCCAGTCCCAAAATACGTAGCACTAGGAACGTAGACATGCCAGCTGTATTCATACGAAGTATACTCCAATATATGGAAGCCTCGTATAAATACATAAGCTGTAAATGCAGTAGAACCATAACTAATCTCATCCATACAAAATAAATGAATAAAAGATATCATGTAATGAGAGTGAATTTTCTTGATACAATATGTTGGGCGGAGACAAATCTACTACCAACAAGTAAAGGGAAAATACATAGGAAAAGATATGAATTTGGCGAGCGAAGCGAAGACGATCCAAGTGCAATCATCCTCGAAGAAATAGCGATGGTCACGGCTAGGTCTAGAACACCTGCGAAAGACAATAGCACACACCTAGAGAGATAACCAGGTCCTCAGAGGGATGTAACAAGATACATAATATCATGCCATATAAACTGAATAAATATTGCTCAAATAAATAAGTAAATCGAATTATAACATGGTCCAATACGCACCTACTGAACGAGCGTACCATCCCCCCAACCAAACAAGGACAAGAGATGGTAAACTAATTCACGGTGACGTATCTTTTCATGCCATAAATCCAATATGGTATCCGGACCCCAACAAGGTTCAATACCTTCTCATCGAAGTAGTAAGTCACACCTACAACCAAACAAGGACAAGATGTGATGAACTAATCCGCAACAAGTTATTGTTCCAAGCCACGGTCAGATACAAGTACCCAAACCAAAAGTACTCGTACCTAACGGATAAAGGTAGCCTAACCAGTCTAAGTGGATGCAGTTTTAAGAACAGTTCATGGTCGCATGACTACCCGGTCAAGTCAAGAAAATACCAATGCAGTACCTCAGTAGCGAGTCACAACACCATATACTATTCCTCAGTATCGAGCGAGTCTATAGCATATAGTCTACCTATCGTTCCTCAGTAGCGAGCGAGTCTACGATAGATAGGGTGGTAGTCAACTTCCAATCATGTTCTTCCCGCCCAATGCTAACTCTATAACCGCTAAGTCAAACTAGCATGCAACCTCTATTAGCGGTTATTCCTATCGCACGGCTTGTACGTACTGGTGGCCAGCCAATCACGCACTTCCGTGTTCTACATGCGACACATAATTTTGTGGTACAACGTGTCAAGGCCATGAATGCAACACACAAAGGTAGTCCCTTAAATCTAGGTTTAATGCGTAAGAAAATAATACATAGCAAAAAAATGAACAGTAAATTCTAACAGGTTATGCCATGTATCACAGTTTATTTTGCATAAAAAAATAATGAACATGCATGAAATATGAGCTAAAATAATTAAACAGCAAATGGCAAGGTGTCTTGCCTGGTAGGACGCCTGGTGTACTGTAATGCTCAATGTGGCACGAACTGCAACTTCGGTGTAATAACTATGCAAGGTGACCTCTGTTGGTGGTACAGACCAGTGCATCGGGTCCAGAACGGTCAGTTTGATTAGGGACGATATAGGGATGTTCGAGGTTCGCAAGTAGATGGAAAGAATTTGATTTGGTTATGGACAAGAATAGATATTTGAAGGGATTGGATAGTCCATAATATAAATACGATCTTAGAAAAATGTTTTGTAATACTTGAAATATAGTTTTATTAGTAACAAAAAAAATAGTTTTTAGATGAATCATTTTTAGGCGAAAACTCAAATTTAAATAAATATGGTTTTGAGATAGAAACTACATTAGTTAAAAAGAATAAAATTTTGGAGAAAATATATATACTTTTATTAACTATTTGAAGATCGAGAAATATTTATAAAATATTTAAAACTATATTTTTACTTATTAAGATATATATATACAAAAATTTAAGTCAAAAACTCATTCACAATAAGCTAGGGATATTTAATAATAATAATAATAATAATAATAATAATAATAATAATAATAATAATTATATATATATATTTACTTATCAATAAAAAAAATATAAGCACTAAAATTTATAATCAATAATAATATTAATAATAATGATAATGATAATGATAATGATAATAATAATAATAATAGTAATAATAATATATACTAACAAAAACAACAATACTAACAAAGCAAAGGACATAAAACCATTAAAAAAAATCAAAACAAACCATCAATAAGCAGCAAAAGCTAAAAGGACTGCTGTTCCTTTCGAATAGAAAATTAAGGTATGTAGTGAAGTAAAGTAAAGCAAGGAAAAAGCAGCGTTAGTAAAAAAATAAAAAGGTGAGAGAGAAGAGGAGTGCAAGAGGGAGGCGGTCGGGAGAACGGGGCGGTGCCGCGTTGGGTGGAGTTCGAGCATGCGGCGGCGCGATCTCGGCGGAGAGAAGGAGCCGAGGGTTCAGGCGACGATCGGGCTCAGGACGGCGCCGGGGAGTTCGACATTGGGGGTTTTGGTCGGCGGAGAGAGGTGAAGGAAAAGAGGGGAGTCGGGGCGGAGTGGCTCAGTCGAGCGGCGGAACCGGAGGGGAACGCACGCGCGGCGGAGTCGGAGTAGCGCAGCGGCGGCGCGGCTGTTGTCTCGCACGGGGCTCGCCGGCGGGTCTGTCGGGAGCTCGACGGCGAGGGCGGTGCCGGCGGACGCTGGGTCGTGGGCTGAGATGGGCTCGGGCACTGCGGCGGGAAGCGGGGGTTTTGGTCGGCGGCTCGCTGAGCGGAGCTACGGTGGTCGCCGCCGACGGGGTAAGTTTTAGGTTAGGGTTTAATTCTATTTTGGTTGGTTTTTGGGCTGTCGGCGGTGGCCGAATTTGATGGTAGCGATGGCAGTTTTGATGGTGGCGGGTGGCCGCGGTCCGGGTGGTGGCTGGTGGTGGAGTCGGGGTTTTCGGGGTCGTGGACGCGAGGAAGGGAAGTCGAGGTTAGTGGCGATGGGTGTGTCGAAGGGTGTTGGCGAGGCAGGAAGAGGCTGGTTGGTGCCGGAGCGGGGTCGTGACATCCGTGATGGTGGTGGTGAGGGTGGAACGGGGCCAGGTGGCTATGGCAGAGGAGTGGCTGGGATTTGGTCGGGATTAGCCACGACGATGGTCGCAGTGGCGGCGATGGTCGTGAGACACTGGTGGCAGAGGTGGTGGCACGGGGTATGGGTTTTAGATTAGGGATTGGATTATGTCGGGCTGTCTGACATGGGTTGGGTTGCTGTGTCGAGATCGTGTCCGACATGTGGACACGATGAAGGTGAAAATGTATTTGTAATAGAAATAAAAATAGTGGAAGGGAAGGAGGACACCGACACGATGCACGGCTTGGGTTATGGAAATTTGGTGGATGAATAATGAATTAGAGGAGTACCTGCCTATTTATTGGATGTGGGAATTCCCAATTAGATATGGATTAGGATTTAAATTCCCCAAAATAGATAATTTGCTACAATTTCAAAATCAATCAAATCTAAATCCAAATCTAATTCAAATCAATTTAAATCTAATTAAATTCTTTTGGCTTAAAATAAATTGGGATAAATCAAACTTCAAATATTTAACTATTTAAATAAATTCAAAAATCAAATCAAGATTTAAATGGCCACAATAACTTCCAAATATATTTTTCAAAATACCAATAATAATAATTTCGAAAATAATAAATATTTTTAAATATCTTTTTGAATAGTAAAATATTAATATTAGTAAATCTCAAAAATTACATTTTTATTTAAAATAAACTAGCAAACTATTTAGGAAATATATGTATGCCTAAGAATATATTTTTTTTATTATTAATAACTGCTATAAACGAAAAGTCTTTCATAATTAAAATCGTAAACTTGAAAATAATAGCTAGAAATAATTATTGTCTATATTTCTTTGAAACTATAAAAATAATAAAAATAATGTTTTTCAAAAATATGTACGCTCGCACATATTCGCATTCGTCGAGCAATTACGAAAGACAAACCTTCGCACACGACGTACAATACGACTACGTGACGTACAATACAAAATTCTAAATCAGTACAAATTTTTAAATAAATTTAAAAAAAAAGTAAAAATTTAAGGGTTTTACACCTGACGCCTACAAGCACCGCCATCAGTGGTTTCAATTCGGGCAGGAGCTACCCAATTGGGAAGATCCGTTTGAAGTGTCAAATTGGCGATCTCCAGTCAGAAGTCACATGTTACATCATAGATGCAGACACTTCTTACAATATCCTCCTGGGGCGCCCTTGGATACACGACTATATGATCGTGTCTTCCACACTGCACCAATGCTTCAAGTATGTCGATAAATACGGCTTCGTGAGGACAAAATTTGTCGACATCGATCCCTTCAAAGGGGTCGAATCCTACTACTCAGACTCCTGCCTGTACAAAAAGTCGAAGAGGCACCTTGGTGAAGGAGATGTGCAAGCTCGTACCGAGACAGCCACAGGATCAGAAGAACCTCTGACGATCCACCTCCAAGCTCGCAAACCTGGCAAGTCCGCACCCCTTACCGCCACTCTACGTAAGGACGCAATCAGCCTCTCGGCACAAGAAGAGCAAATGATAATCCGGTTGCCAAGGTCTGGCCAAGTGCCAAGACCCACAACGGAGCCACTGACAATCAGACTGCCAAGATTCGGCCAGCCACAAACGGAGAAGCTCAATCCCTCCGACAAACCAATGACGATACGCCTTCCCAAGAAGAGTCGTCACCCCGATGTAAGGTCTGGGGCTTCTAGCGAACCAACCACTCCCAGTCCAGCATCAGGTACCAAACTGGGGGTCGCTAGTTTGCCAACGACCCCACGTTCGGCTCCACCAGCTGAACCTCTGACGATCAAGCTGCCCAGGTCGTCCTCTCAGTCTTCGTTTATACAGAGGGTAGCCGAAGAGGAACCGGAGCTAGCCAAGTATGTGGCTGCCCACACTGATGTTTCCTCCGTAGATGATGTAATCCCGCTAGAAAAGATACCTTACTTCATCAATAAAGGGCTATCTTTGAACTACCTCGAACTCAATAAGCTTTGTACAATGTATGCTATGGAACACGGTATAGGCACTCACCTACACACACAGGTGACAAATGTGTACACCGTAAACCAGCTTACTCCAGTGGAAGACGCTTACCGCATAATCGAGGGAGGGGACCATCCAATCATCTTCGGCCGGAAGGACGATCCGCAGCCCTTCACCATAGAAGAAGTCAACCTTGAATCAAATGCCGGGAGACTGCCTCTGTATCTTTATAGCCCCCAATCCAAATATCTCATGCAAAAATAGGGATATGATTTGGCAACTACGCCAGGTTTGAACTACGGCACTGGGCGACGATTACCTTTGAAGCTATCGGTCCCGGCTGACAAACCACGGGACTACTATAGCAAGACTCGATGTGGATTAGGGTATGTTACACCCACAATGAGCCCTGAAAGTTTAGATGAAAAATGTGACTGGCATTCACATTCAACCGGGTCACCAACTTCTGACTCGGATACCAGCATCGGAGACGTATTCAGACAAGTCCTGTCAGTCAACATGGCATTCGCCGACGCTTATGAAGAAGATGAAGACATTTCAGAAATCCTCGAGTTAGAGCCGTGGGCCCAACAGTTGGATGCACAATGGGAAAAGCGGTTCGAACAGAGAGAACCTCCTACTGAAGATGAAGTTATACAGGTCGACCTCGGCAGCGAATCTTCTCCAAAACCAATCTTCGTCAGTAAAAGCCTAACAGACGAAGAGCGAGAATCGCTACTGGAACTTGTCAAAGAATATATTGATGTGTTCACCTGGAGCTATGAAGACATGCCAGGATTAAACCCTGAGGTTGCCCTTCACAAGCTCAACATACGGCCAGATGCAAAGCCGGTCAAACAACAACAGCGACGCTTCCGCCCGGGCATCATGGATGCGATCGAAGCTGAAGTCAACAAACTAATAGCCAGCGGCTTCATTCGTGAGGAACAACATCCTGACTGGGTCGCCAACATAGTACCAGTCCTCAAGAAGAATGGAAAGATTCGAATCTGCATCGACTTCCGTAATCTGAACGAGGCATGTCCCAAAGATGAATTTTCCCTCCCTATCACAGACATCATGATTGACAACACCTGCGGCTTTGAACGTATGTCATTCATGGATGGCTTCTCGGGGTACAACCAAATCAAGATGTCTCCTGACGACGAAAAGTACACATCATTCCGAACACCGATTGGCACGTACTGCTACACAGTCATGCCTTTCAGTTTAAAGAATGCCGGCGCCACATATCAAAGAGCTATGAGTATCATCTTCAGGGATCACTTGTACAAGACCGTGGAGTTCTATGTTGATGACATCGCCGTCAAGAGTCGCTGTAAGGGAGACCATCTCCAGGATCTGAGGACGGTATTCGACCTGATGCGAGCACACAACCTGAAAATAAATCCTACAAAATCTTTCTTGGGCGTATCCAACGGAAAGTTCTTGGGCTTCATCATCACCGTCCAGGGTATCCATGTAGACCCTGAGAAGACGAAGGCAATTATGGAGATGGCTCCCCCGAGAAATCTTTGCGAACTCAGAGGCCTTCAAGGGAGGCTAGCTTACATCAGGAGGTTCATTTCTAACCTCTCCGGGCGATGTCGACCATTCACCCATCTCATGAAGAAAGGTGTCTCATTCGTATAGGACGAAGAATGTCAGCGTGCCTTCGACAGCATCAAAAAATATTTGTCGAACCCTCCAGTCCTGGTGGCCCCGGTTGCTGGAAAACTATTCCTGCTCTACGTACGAGCAATGAAACATTCCCTCGGTGCTCTGCTGGCACAAAATAACGATGCAGGCCATGAACAAGCCATATATTACCTCAATCGAATGATGATTGGGCCAGAGCACCGATACACCGCCGTGGAGAAGGAATACCTCGCCCTGGTGTTCGCCATTCAGAAGACGCGGCACTATGTCACTGGAAAAACCATACATGTGATCTCACGAGTCAACCCTCTCAGAGTCCTCATGACTAAACCAGGGGCACTCAGCTCTCGCCTCGCTACATGGGCAATATTGCTGTCCCCTTATCATATGATCTTCGTCCCACAAAAGGCTGTTAAAGGTCAAGCCCTGGCAGACTTTTTGGTAGCCCACCCGGGCTCGGAGTCATCCAGAATATATAAAGAAATCCCAGATGAGGTCGCCGACTCGCATGCAACCTCTCACGATGATATATGGCGAATGTTCTTCGACGGCGCCTCAAGGACCGGACCTAAAGGCAACATCGTCGTCAGAGTCGGGGTGGTGCTGGTCTTCCCTTCCGGATTGGTGATTAACCGCGCTTACTCTCTCACAGAGCCCTGCTCTAACAATGTGGCCGAGTACAACGCTTTGGTCATTGGCCTCCAACTTGCAAGAGAGCTGGGGGTAGAATATCTTGAAGCATATGGCAATTCTCAGTTAATCGTCAATCAGATCCGGGGCTCGTACGAAGTCCGCCACGAAGACATGATTCCATATCATCAAATAGCGATCAATATTATTTCGTCATTTGAGGGGTTCTTCATCGAACATGTTCCCAGACTCCGAAATATCGAAGCCGATGCCTTAGCAGGCCTGGCCGCTTCCCTAGCAGTGCCAAATCATACTCATCAATCGGTAGATGTGATAGGCCATGAACTGGTCTGCCCCAAGAACAACGTTCAATTCGTGGCGAGTTATTCTGCTCAGACGATCGACGAAGTCCCAGACTGGAGACAACCATTCTTTGACTTCGTAGTTTACGACATCCTGCCCGAGAACCCAAAAGAGGCCACCTCTATCCGAAGGCGTTCCCTCAGATTCTTCTACGATACAAAGACGAAGATGCTGTATCACCGATCCTACGATGGGTTATTGCTGCGATGTCTGTCAAACGCAGAAGCCAAAGAAGTCGTACGCGAAGCTCATGACGGTGTTTGCGGGGCCCATCAGCCTGGTCCTAAATTGCAAGACCGTCTTCGCCGAATGGGCTACTACTGGCCCACGATGGTAGCAGATGCGATAGACTATACAAGAAAGTGCAAAGCCTGCCAAGTCCACGCGAACTTCATCCACCAACCATCCGAGTTTCTACATCCGACAGTGGCGTCCTGGCCATTTGAAGCATGGGGAATGGACATCATCGGTCTGATTACTCTACCGTTCTCCCGTGGACATCGCTTCATACTCGCGATCACGGATTACTTCTCCAAATGGGCGGAAGCTATCCCGCTTGTAAAAGGAAAGACTTCAAACGTGATCAGCTTCCTCAAGCATCACGTCATCTATCGCTTTGAACTGCCCCGAAGGATCATCCACGATAATGGTCCACAGTTTGCAAGCCACGCCTTCTATCGGTTCTGCGACAAGCACCGCATCCAGAATATTACTTCAACGCCATACAATCCAGCAGCGAATGGGTTGACAGAAGCATTCAACAAAACAATCATCAAACTTCTCAAAAAGTTCGTATCATCCAACAAACGCGACTGGAACGAGAAGCTTGGTGAATGCCTATGGGCGTACCGTACCACAGTCCGAACGGCCACAGGAAACACACCATTCTCCCTGGTGTACGGGAGTGAGGCAGTTCTCCCATTGGAGACTCAAACACTCTCGCTCCGTGTCGTGCTCTCTTATCAATTGACGACGGATGATCACTACCGTCATCGACTACAAAAGTTAGAGGCCTTAGATAAAAAGTGCCTCCTGGCTCAGCAATGGATCGAGCTATACCAAGCACGCATCTCCGGAGCCTTCAACAAAAAGGTCAAAATCAGATCATTACAAGTGGGCGATCTCGTTCTGGCAGTCCGGAGGCCGATGGTCATGACTCACAAGACCGTCGGCAAGTTCCAGCCAAAATGGGAAGGTCCATTTATCATCGAGGCTGTATTCTCCAACGGTGCTTACCGTCTCACAAAACAAAATAGAGACTGGCTCATGTTGCCCGTCAACGGCAAGTTCCTGAAGAAATACTATGTCTAAACGACACATTCCAGATTATTGAGTCATGTACCCGCTGGTGCCGCTGAACTCACATCCACAACATTTCAGATCATTGAGTTATGTACCCGCTGGTGCCGCTGAACTCACACCCACAACATTCCAGATTATTGAGTTATGTACCCGCTGGTGCTGCTGAACTTACATCCACAACACCCCAGATTATCGAGTTATGTACCCGCTGGTGCCGCTGAACTCATATTTCCAAATTCCATATTATTGAGTCATGTACCCTTCTGTACCACTGAACTCACAATCTCCCAGATTATCGAGTCATGTACCTGCAGGTGCCTCTGAACTCACATTCCGGTCACTCTTTCAGATAGTAAGTCATGTATGACCATACCTCTGAACTTTCTTCCTGAAAGAAATCCTCCCTCATGATCCACTACCCGCACTCCTAGTGCACAAAAAGGGTAACAGATCCACAAATTTCTAAAACGGTCATGTCCTCATTACCTCTGAGTCGTTTCACTTTCGCCAAAAACAAATCACCCCTTTACATAGAACTTACATGTCCTCATTACCTCAGAGTCGTTCTATGTACCCTCCTTCATTGAGCCCACTCCTGCCATGTCCTCATTACCTCTGAGTGGGAAGGCTCCGTCGAAGAAACCTTCATGCTTGCCATGTCCTCATTACCTCTGAGTAAGTATGATGATTCCCTTTCGACTTATTATCCGTACACACTACCGGAGTACTACTTTTTGTTTAGTACAATGTTATTTAAATTTAGTTTAATGCATTCATATACTATCCTTAATTTATTATTAAATATTTACTTTACACATATATTACGCACATGGATTTTTGGGATTTATTTTTTTATGCCATGTTATTATTGCCAAATGATACCTTATTAGTATATACTATTTGTGATAATTTATAATTATTATATAGGAATAATTTAGGAAAATCTATTTATGTTAATTGGTAAATTCCTTCATATTTGTAAGGTCTAGGAAATTTTAGCATTAATTGGTGATTATATTGGCAATAGAAATTATACTCTATTTTTGGCCTTAGCTCACTTATGGCATTAACCATCTGAGATTAGCATTTTCCTTTAAATTTCCCATGGCCCATGTTATTCCTTATAAGGCCACCTAGCCATGCATGTTGCTGTGGAGCCGCATGGGCTAACAGCTCATAAACAACCCTAACTTCTCCTCCATATATAAACTCCATTCCCTTCTCTTTCTTCCCTCCAACTGAAACCTAGCCGCCGAACTCTCAAACCATCCCTCCTTTTCCCGTCGAGAATCTCCTCGTCTGCCTCGCGCCGACAAGCGGAGGGCCAGGCTCCATAGTTCTGGGCGATTTCTACGCGTGGACGCCGAGCTCGTCTTCTTCCATTCAGCCACACGCCACCGGTAGCACTCGACGCCAGTCTTGACGTGCAGTGGCGAGTTTTCTCCCGTCGTAGTAGACCCGACCACCGTCACCACTTTCTTTCCTCCCCTTTTGAGGTACTGCTAATACCTCCCATTCTACTTGAGCCATTTTTTTTTATAAACCGACAGCATGTGTGTAGATGTAGTCTACCCTTTCTTCATCTTCCTTATTTCACCTTTGCTCATTGCTACTTTTCATTCATTTTGTATGTAGGCATCTGTTTGTTTTCCTATTGTTGGGTTATGATAGGGAATTGGGTTCATGTGTTCAAATTGATGGAGAGGTAGTACGTAGATCATGGGGTGTTGGCTCTGTGTAGAAGAAGAAATTTATTTCTTTATATATGAGTGGGTGATAACCCTATGTTATTCGAATGGGGTGTGTGTGCTGTGAGATTTGTCTTAATGGTAGTTGAAGCATAATAAAATAGATGAGATCAGCAGCTCGGTTGGTAGTGTAGCTGGGTATGTCTAAGGGTGGTCTTGGGTTCAACTCTAGGTGGGAGTATTCGTTTGAAATTTTTTTTTGGGATAATTTAACAAATACCCCCATTCCAAATGTTAAAACTAGCATATACCCCCACTATTTATTTTATTTAGCAAATACCCCCACTCCTATGTAAAAGAGTGGGGGTATATCTTAAATTTTTATTATTTTATATCAAAAATGGGGGTATTTGTTAGATAAATAAAATAGTGGGGGTATATGCTAATTTCAACATTTAGAATGGGGGCATTTGCTAAATTATCCCTTTTTTTTTTGGAGATTTTCTTAGTAAATTGTCAACAGAATATAAATTTATGGGTGTTACCTACATAGCTACAATTGAAAGCTTAGCTCACTGGTTGGGCGTAAGGGCTAGTAATCAGGAGATCTTGGGTTCGAATCCTGAATTTTTAGAGGAAGGGATTTTTGGGTGGCTTTTCAGTCCCTTTATTTTTTTTTGTGTTCGTAGGAAAGAAGCGAGCTTTAGATTTGATAAATTGCTGAAGCCTAACCTAACAGCAATGAGCCATAGCTCCATAGAACCAATTGTGAATAAGAGTTTTTTGTGTTCATAATGCAGTTGTCACAGGTTCGAATCCTAAGTTGTGAATAAGAGTTTTTTTTTTAAGCTTATTTAAGGTTCCCTTGTGTGTCATTGGACTTAATAACCATAGAACCAATTGTAGCAATAATGGAGCATTAACCTATTGGTAGGATTGGGTGTTGGAGTGCAGCAGGTTTATTGTTCAAAGCCTATGTTAGTGAACTGTAAAGCTTTCCTTTGGGTTTTATTGTTGTTTTATTATTTTTTTTATTATTTCTTTGTAATACATAAACTTAAGGTAAATTGTTATAGCTTAAAATATTTGGACCATCAATCTCTAATGCATTAGCATCAACTCTAGCACTTTTTGCCATAAACCCTAATACAACTTTTAGCCAATAAGCCATGAGTATTGTTATAAGTAAGTAATTCTTGTATCATTTAATTAATTAATTCACAAATTATTCTATAGGCTCTTCAGACTCTTTGGACTCTTCGGACTTGGACTTTGGACCAACTATTCCTCTTCAGTGACCAGAGACAGGCAAGTGTACCTTGCCATTTTTTGTACTTCAGATACATTATTTAAAATTCGTAAATATTAATTATGATTATATTATTGCAACACATAGGGCCGCATTCGATACTTCGCGTCCGAATCACATTCAGGTGCCGATGGCCGTTAGCGTCATCGGGTATCGAACCTAGACATTTACATTAGCGATACCGCGACAATTCGTTGCGGGTTACACTCTGACCCTAGGACATATTCATGTGACACTACATTATTGACGAATTTTCGTACTTGTTTACATCTTGATGTACGAAAATTCGAGTTGATTCTAGGACGATGGCATTGATATTGCGTGCACTGCTACTATTCTATTTATGACTCGTTGTACTAGCTAGAGGTCTGACCGAGCGACTCATAGACACGATTCGTGAAGTCACATGGGCGGGAAGAAACATACACCGTGCGCTTGGGCTATTTTCCCATAGAGTTACCGCTGCCTCATTACCAGAGCTGCGGATATTTCATAGTTACCACAGTTCCTTATCGGAACTGCGGATTCTCATAGTTACCGGAGTTCCGTATCAGAACTCTGGATTACACCGTGACAGCCCACGTGTTCGAGTGATGTTTCTTAAATTGTATTTCATACTAGTTGGTTACGGTAGTTCACCCACTTTATTTCTGTCTTATTTATTTTATCATATCACCCTTTACTGTCATACTTTTGGCATGTATATTATGTACCTTGTTGCGTCCCTCCGAGGACCTGGTTTTTCTCTCCAGATTTAGACGATTATTCTGAGGTCTACGGATCCGGAGTTGAGCTTGGAGCAGAAGTTACAGTTGACGATGAGATCGATCCAGCAGAGTAGCCGATTTGTAGAGCACTTCCTTTATTTCTGGCTTCATTATCTAGTAGCATGTCGTCATCTTCGTGTATTTCATTTTCATTCAGTATTGTACCAGCAAAATTATTTTCGCAAGACTCTTCCTTCAGTGGTTGTTTTATGACTACATTCAGACTATGTTACTTCAGCACATTGTGGTTTATTTCATATTTTCACTATGTGTTCCTTGATCCTATTTTGTGGATGAGATTAGTAATTATGATTGTTTGGGCATTACTCTATATTACTGTATTTTACAGCTTAAGTGCTACTCTCATGGTTACATTAAATTGGGTAAAATCATTGGAAGTGGTACTCGCTGGCCTTGCCACGTGGCTCGGTTCCGTATTTTGGAACTGGGGCGTGACAATACGCCAAGGAAAATAGGTCCACAAATATTCTCCGCTGAGTCCACTCCTGCCATGTCCTCATTACCTCTGAGTAGGAAGACTCCACGGTAAAACCTTCGTACTTGCCATGTCCTCATTACCTCTGAGTAAGTATGTTGGTTCTCTCTCGTCTTATTATCCGTACCCTGAACCAGGGTACACCAAGGGTAATAGGCCCACAAATGTCCTCTGTTGACCACGAATATCCTCCGTTGAGTCCACTCCTGCCATGTCCTCATTACCTCTGAGTAGGAAGACTCCACGGTAAAACCCTCATACTTGCCATGTCCTCATTACCTCTGAGTAAGTATGTTGGTTCCCCTTCATCCTATTATCCGTATCCTAAGTCGGGGTACGCCAAGGATAATAGGCCCACAAATATCCTTTGCTAAGTCTCTTAGTACAGGCCCACCATTCCTCATCATGCCCCGGGAGCCCAGCGGCTCCATGGCATTCTATCTTCCGATACCCCGAACACCCATGACCACCTTACCGTGGAACTGTTCTAGGTATCCCCAATCAAACTTGTTATCCGTACCTAAAACCATGGTACGCCAGGGGTAACAGGTCCACAAACAAGCCCCCCCATGCGGGGCAAACACCGCCATAACACCACAAGCACAACAAGCAGTACAGATAAAGGGCAAAATGAAACATACTCTTTTATTTGGAAGCCAAAAAGCATTACATGTTTTGGGACCACGTCCCTCTCAAAAAGAAAAGAAAAAAAAGAGAACAGAAACAAAACGAGAAAAGGCCGACTATAGTTCGGCATTACACAACTCCAAGAGGCGGTTTCTCACTAAGGCAGTACCCCGCTCAAGCCTCTGTCTAGCTCGGCGCTCAGCCTCCTGGGACAACCGCTCCCCATTATCCAGGTCCACGAGTGCCCGCCAGTCGTCGTACAACTTCTTCAGAGCCATTTCCAGGTCAGCCGAAGCTGGATTGACTTTGTCAGCCTCCTGGATAATTAGCCCCCGGTCGATCCGGGCAGCCTCAAGCTCAGACTCAAAGAAAGTTAACTTCCTCTGAAGCTCAAGGATCTGCTCCCGCATGTCAGTAATCCCGCGGGAGGCAATCCCTTCCCGAGCCGTAACATCTTCACTCTCATGGCTCAATTGATCATATCGATCAGACAGAGTGCGAAGATCCTTCAGTATGGCCGGCCTGGTTTTATCCTGAGCAGCCCTCGCCTTCTCTATAGCAGTTATGAGGGAGCCATGCTCCTGATCTATAGAAGCAGACAGATCAACCCGCCGCAGTACCTGAAGCTGGGCCACCAGCTGATCAGTCTCCAGCAATTTCGTTTCCAGAAGTGCAGCCACCCCTGCCCCACCAGGAAGGGCCTTAAGGATATCAATTTGACCCTGGACGCATTGCCGGGCCAAGACGAAAGAGGTCCCTCTCTCCACAGCAGCTTTATCCCCCTTTTCAAGTGACGATAAAAGCTGTCGACCACGTTCTGTAACGCTTCGTCCAGGACCTCTGTAGAGGACGACGTCAGAGGAAGCGTGGCCGGCAGAATCAAAGGAGTGGTACTAGAACTTGCTACCAGGGGGGCAACTTCCGAGCAGAACGATGCACGGATAGCGGCTAACACTTCCTTTGCCACCCGAAGAGCCTAGACACTTGGCAAGGCGGAGAGGTCGACTCTCGGGGCCACCCGAGCAGAGGAAGACACAAGGACCATCGTCCCCTGCCCCGGTTGTCCCATTACCGGACTTGCCGAACTCGAGCCCGTAGGAGGCCCATCAAGACGAGCCGGAAGGGAAGGGTGTACGCTCCTCTCCGCCAGTGCCCCTTCGGCAGAGTCTGTCTCAACAATGTCCATCCTCGGCATTGGAGAGACAAGACCTGCATGTCCATGACAATGATCAATCGACGTGACCCGAAGGATGTGATGATAGAGCAGATAGGCCTCCTCGCAAGTTAAGATTTGGCTTATCTTACCAGGAGAGGAGCATGGAGGCTGCAGCTCATTCGCTGCTGGCATGGTCTCCTCACCCGCGATCTCCAAATTAAATTTGGCCAGCTCCTCTGACCCAGCCACCTCGGAGGGAGGGGCAACTCGATCAGCATCATCTTGACAGAATTCAGTAATTTTAGGGGCAGGCTCACCGGAGCCCCCGTCATCCCGAGTCACGACCTCGACAACTTGAGAGTCCTCTTCTTCTGACGCCTACAAGGGGGAAGGAAGATGATTAAAATCAAAGCTAGAAGAAAGGAAGAACCGGTAGTAACTTATTTACCTCTGATGCGGGATCAACTTCTTCGCCTCTTTCCTTTATAGTTAGCCCCCGATGTCTGGTCACAGCCAGTTTTCGAGAGCGAAGAATGCAGCCGGCAGGAGATATTTGCCTGCTACGCTTTCGTACAGGGCCGGGCGCAACGGATGGCTAATCTACCACCATCTCATCTGGCAAAACAGGCGGCTGATCCGCCCCTACATCTGCCACCGGAAGGGAAGAGTCATCTCCATCATGCTCGTCGCCTTCGTCATCTGCAGCAGCGGAGTCCGAATCCGTCACTTCGACTCTATTCTTCCTCTTCCTTGTCTTGGCCCCCTGGGAACCCTCATCCAGGCCGGTACCAACGATGAAACTGGCACCCAGGTTAAAACCGACAGGGGGCTTGTTCGCCATGACGTGGTACAGAGCCGCCATATACAAGATCTCTACCGACGCCTTGATAGCAGGAACTGAGAAAACGGTACGGGTATGGAATATGTCATAGTAGTGCCTGGCCCTGATGCCGTCAAGAAGGCTACCTTCAAAACCCAGACAAGAGCTGGGGCTGTCTAGAAAAAGCTGACTGTATCCAAACTGTCGGGCGAATCGGCTAGGCAGATAAGGCTCCAGAAAGACAGTGTTACGGTTGCGATACACCAGATGAGCGGGGCGGATGTTACGCAGCCACAGAAGCATCTGGCCATCCAGAAATTGAGGGGGCCCTATACCGTCGAGATGGACAGCCGCTATTTCCTCATCAGTAAAACGAGGGACAGATACGAAAATGTTGTACATGTCTGCCCTTGCCAGTGCCATCCGACAAGCACGCATGGTCTCGAATTCCCAAGACTCATTACGATAGCAGAAGATAAAAGCGTCGTCATCAGTTACGTCGTCTTCAGAGCCCGGTCTCATCAAAGACGGATAATGCATCAATAGCCACCCCATCAGATAATGATAGGGCAGCTCGGTCCGTTCAAAATCTTTTGTCACATCACGGGCAATGACCTTGGATGTGAAAGTGCGAAGGCCACGGTGTATGCTGTACACCATGGCCGAGAGGAGAGCTAGCCGGACTTGTAAAACTAACTTCACAGCTGGAAGGATGAAATTGCGACTGATCCTCTCGATAGAACCTGCTCCTCCCGAGACTACACAATTTTGCAGCCATATCATCAAGAATCCCGCCAGGAGCGCCTTCTCTGACAGTTCTTGGGTATCCTGATAAAAATAACCAAATGAGTCGATTTTACTCCCGAATCTGTCACTAGTGGTGGCCACCCTCTTAGCCGATAACACTAAGGCTTTAACCGCCTCCCGGGATTGAGGACGTCGGGAAGTAACTTGACCTGAGGCGTCCGTCGTGAAGAGACAGCGCACCCAGTCCTTGGTATGGGGGGCATTCCCTTCCGAGCTGCTATCCTTTTTGGCTATCTGATGACATGTGCTATAATGGCATAATATCTCTTGATAAAGAGCCACGAAGCCTGGATACCGTCTTTCTAACTCTTCGAACTCCTCATTCGTGGGAGTATAAGCCTCAAAAGCTTCGTTCCTCCAAGGAAGCTTGGAGACCGCATGCATTTCGTGGAGCGCAAGCCCCATTTCTCCTACGGGTGTATAGAAGGTTCCCGTACGGCGGTTATACATCTCCAGCAGCGACATAAATAATCTTTTGTTTATGGGCAAGCCGTGGCTGGTGTCCCGAATATCATGATAAAGACCAATCTCACACAAAAAGGCCTCATACTTTTACAAAATCCACATAGACAGATTGGTCCACGAGGGAATGGGATGTATCCAACTAGGAAGCATCAACCGACCAATGGGATAGGAGCCCTTCCGAGCAAGTTGGTTCATAAAAGTGTCGGCTGTAGAAAACGTAAAATTGGGACCCAGCACATTCAAGAAAGTCCCCGGGTTCAATCCCATTACAGAACGGCTGGTGTGCACCTTGCCCGCACACACTGACTTCAGGCTGTTGTTATAATGGATGTCTCCCACAAACATCCCACTTCGGGTAGGAGTTAAAGACTCTTCCATCTTTCGGTCCAGTGGGAGTATATTGAACCAAGATAGAGGGAAGTGACGATCCATTTGCGGAATACGGATCGCCATCCCGTTAGAAACAAAACTCCAGTTCTCTGACACCTCCAGAACCTGGCTGTTCTTTAAAGTCAAGGCGTCTCCAAAGAAGAACGCAGGCTTCAAGTATTCCCCTTCTAACTTCCCCGAGTTCATCATAGCGTTAAGAAAATAGAAAGGCTAGTTCTTGAGGGCATTCAATCTCACCGGAGGCTCGTCACTCGGAAATTGGTCCGCCACATACCTAACTATATAATCGTACCTATAACCCAAAGCAGCTTGGGCAGGGCCTACCAGGAGTTCTCCAGCAGCATTAACCGGCAAATTCACTGAGAAGAAGACAGAAAAAGATAAGTTAAAAAAGATGGACAAAAAGAACCAGTGGGTGTTTTCGAGTTTATGCGGCTCCAACTTAACGAAGCCTCATGCGACTCAGGAGAACATTTATGCGGCCCCAACTTAATGAAGCCTCATGCGGCTCAAGCTCAGAAGAACATTTATGCGGCTCCATTCAGTGAAGGTTCATGCGGCAGTGCTTTCATAGGGCCCTCAGGGATCGGATAAGTTCGTGCGGACCACGTGACAGACAAATGTGTGCGAATCTATGCAGCTCAGCGTAGCTTATGCGGCTTCGTTGGCGAAGCACGTATGCGGTCAAAGTGGCTATTCTTATGCGGCTCGCGGCTCGGCCATAGGACGAACATGCGGCTCACAAGAAAATAAAGGCTTGTGCATAAAGCATGCGACGTAGCCATAGCAGTTAGGGTTCTTTAAACCCACAAAAAGTCCTTACCAGCAATAGGGGGATGGACGTCAGGGTGAGCTGCGGGCACGTCGGCCGGAGGAGGAGCGGCCGCAGTTGAAGTAGAGGCAGTCTTCTTGACCTTCGCCGCCGCAGACGACGAAGACGCCGCCTTCTTGCCCTTCGCCGCAACGGTCTTCTTGGGAGCCATTCGTGATCGAAGAAGAGGATGACAATCAGGATAGGGAAAGTTCGAAGTAAAGGAGAAAGTAAAGAAGTTTTCTCTCTTAAACTCCTCTTATTTATAGGAGGACAAGAGAGGGGGGGACACGTAGACTAATAACTGCCTCGGAAAAGACGAAATCGACTCCTCGGATTACGTCCCCTCTCCCATAAGGGAGATTCATCCAGGGCATAAAATCCAAAGATTTAATGAGCCGACCCTTGGAATTTCCCCTAAAGGCGGCACTAAAACGAATTTGAGGCAATTAAAAACATGCACACGTGGCAAGGAGCTATGCGGCCCGAAAGTCCCTGCGGCTGATTGACTCAATACGGCTGAGACATCCATGCGGCCGAGACATCCATGCGGCCAAGACATCCATACGGCCAGGACATCATATGCGGCCAGGAGAATTTATGCACAGCCATGCTTCTTATTCAAAGTATTTCAATTTTGCAAATTGAAAATTTTGAAGGGGGTCTTGTTGAAGCATGGAAAAGAATAACGAAAGATTCATGCGGCCAGGGAGCCCCATGTAGCTCAGAGAGTTCATACGGCTCAAGGATCCATGCGGCTCAAGTGTCTATGCGACTTAAATAAGTTCCATGCGGCTCAGAGATGAGCCACGTGGCCTGCAAATAGCTCTTTCGTTTGTCCTTTACTGCATTAAATGCCTTGACGGCTGACATCTCTGACACATGACAGCCCTGACACAAAAATAAAATTATGACTCCGTCATAATGGAAGACTCCTAGGAAAATGAAGGAAATCTCTGACATGATCTCCCGAAATCCAAAAACCTTCATAAGGACTTGACACGTGGACAGTCGCAGGCGGCTCAAGTAGAGACCACCCCATACGGCTCAAGCGGAGGCTGCCCCATACGGCTCACGAAGACTATCCCCATGCGGATCACGAAGACTATCCCCATGCGGCTCACGAGGACTATCTCCATGTGGTTCACGAAGAAGGCACCCATCATGCGGTCACCTACACTCATGCGGCTCAGATCATCATCATGCGATTCAAATGTTCAGGGGGCACTCTCAAGCAGCCTTGACACGTGGCCAGCCTTATGCAGCTCAATGAGGAGCAACCTTCCTGCGGCTCAGATTTCTGCAGTGGCTTACGGTTAAGACACGTGGCATGATATCGGAACACATGGCATCAAATCGATCGAAATCCATCAATAAATCCTAATAAAATATTAGGATCAAATCAGATCATTTGCAATCAAGCAAATCAATGACACGTGTCGGGAAATCCGAGGTTGGCATGACAAATCAGGAGGATTTATGTCAATCATCATTAATTACCCACAAAAGATTTGATGCAATCACATTTATTGCTCAAATCTCTTATATTCAAGATGAACGGCCCAGATCCAGTGATCCTTAGCCGACGACTTTTAAGAATGGGCAATCATTGCAAACCCTAATGAGGCCCCCCCACTCTTATAAATAGCAAGGTGCCATTCCCTTGCGAAGGAGGAGATTCTCGGATAAAAAAAAGAGAGACATAGAGAGCCAGAGAGCTAGAGAGAGAATATACAGAGATCAAAAGGAGAGCATTTCTTCATCAACACCAAGAAGTTCTTCTACAGAGCCAAAGCTGCACCCGATCGTCCAAGGAGTATGGCAGAGCGGCCGTCACTTTCCCGAGCCTCTATCGTCACCCCCCAGAATTTAAAATAAATAATTGTACTTAGATTGCAATACCTAGGTTTTCGTCCCTAGGCTTTCTTTGTACAAGCGAGTTTGTATTATGAAGTAAAAGTCCAGTTCTCCGATAATTGTTCTGTTCTTTTATATTTCATGGCAAACAGGGAGCTACTCCAAAATCTGGCCATACAAAACTGTAGAACCCTAGGGGGTGAATAGGGAAATAAAAGATAACTAGAGCACAAGAAGCAATATACGTCAAATAAAAAAAGAGAGTAAGAAGATCAAACACAAGATGTATCCTGGTATCCTCGCTAGAGACAATCCAGTCCCGGAACTCTCCCCGGCTTAAATCTACTATTTAATAAAATAGTACACACGAGTTTGGATCCGAAGAACTCGCCAACTTCAACACACGAGTTTTCTTACGAAGGCTCGCCAACTTCAAAGAAATGAGAAGAGAACTTGTTGATCTTCTAACACTTGAAGATCGAAATTTACAACTCTTAAATAATCTAGCACTTTGGGAGAGGATGACAATTAAAAGCTTGGTAGAGTATTAATGGTGGAGCTCTTGGTTGTTTGGAAAATTTATGGCAAGAGTGGATGATCCTTCAAGAAGAAAGGAGGCTTGCATTTATAAGAAAACCAAGAGTATGTAGCATTCAATGCTCCTGGATACAGGCTGACCGGTATACCGTCGATATGGATCGGCATGCCGTCGGTATACCGGTCGAACAGTAACGGTCATAATTATATCCGTTGGGAGCATTCAATGCTAGCCATTAATGCTAGTGTTTGCCATTCAAAAATCAAATTTCGTAACCCGGTATACCGTCGGTATGCTGCGATATGCCGTCGGTATACCGATGTTTGTAACAGAACATTTTGTGATAAACAAAACGATATACCATCGATATGCCGGAGCATACCGTCGGTATGCTGATATTTATCACAGAATATTTTATGGCTCACAAAACGGTATACCGCCAGTATGTCGTAGTATACCGTCAGTATGCCGATAATTATTTCATAACGTTTTTGAGGCAAACAAAACGGCATACCGTCGGTATGCCGGAGTATACCGTCGGTATGTCGATGTTTATCACAGAACATTTTGTGGTCCACAAAACGGTATACCGCCGGTATGCCGGAGCATACCGTCGGTTTGCCGACATTTCTCACAGAAAGTTTTGTGGTCAATAAAATGGTATACCGCTGGTATGCCGGAGCATACCGCCGGTATGTCGGAGCATACCGCCGGTATGTCGTTCAATAAGATATTGATTTTTGACTGAGGAATTAGAAAGCTTTTAGTTTTGTCATCCAACCTTAAGTGTTTACAGAAAGACCTAGACCTTGTACAGACTCGAAATCTTGAAGTGTAGAGAGCCGTCTTTTCAAGGAACGCCAATTTTTGCTTCAGTCTTCAAGGCAATGGTTGGTAATCTTGAATGGACAGACTTTATGTAGTAGAACTTCTGGAATGATGTCAATCTGATAAACAGAGAAAACTGAACTACGAAGATGCTGTTAATATTATCAAAATAAAATGTGCCAACAATCTCCCCCATTTTGATAATTGACAAAATAGAGAGATAGCATCTTCAGTGAGTGACTCCCCCGTAGGTAGACAACTCCCCCTCAATAAGTTTTTTCCTCCTTTGTCACTTAGTCAAAGATGGAATATATATAAAAAAATAAGCAGCATTGAATGTGGAACACAGTATCATAGATAAAAGCATGCATTGATAGATAAAAAGTTGGAAATTGGATACATGCGTGACAATTCAGAAAATACTACATAAGAACTGATAAAAACTCTCCTCTACGAGAGTTAACAAGACAATAAAAGAAACAGATATCAAGTCCTCGCAGGACTACACACAACTAAAAAACACCCAAATACCGGTCCCCGAAGGACCTCAAAAGACATAGAACCAAAAAAAAAGACAACCACTTATTCGACATCACCAACACAAGGAAGCCATCCCTACTCATCGGCCGGATCATCCCCTCCATCCTGAGCCTGGTGAAAAGTACCAAAAGGATTAATGTCGTCCGGGTACATAAAATCGTAGGCATTAGGATCGGAAAAGCGGAAGGCCTGGTACATCGGATCCTAAAGATTCAGATCCAGAAATACATCCCGGTCGTGAAGGGTGAGTGGAATGAAATATGCCTGGTCATGGAAGCGGGATTGGATCAGGGTTCCAAGGCCACGAGTGTGGGCCCACATCTGCTCCTCTGTCTGAGCCATACGTATGTCGAAATGCTGCTGTGTCAGCGACATATAGCGGCCGGAAGCAGGAGGAGTAGAGGCGGGTACAACAGGAGTAGAAGCTGGCGGCTCTTGGGAGGAGAAGGTACGAGATGTGGAGGCACCACCGAGGGAACGAGAAACGGCAAAGAAGGATGGGACACCGTCCGAATAGCAAAGGGAGAGGTCGACTTGCTTTGCTTCTAAGATGAGAGTGATGAAGGATCTATAGTAGAGATTCTGCTTCCCCACGGGCAGGACGCCGAAAAAGGCATTAAGAAGAGTCTTGGGGAAGGTCCAAGACTTCTTTGAATAAAGGAAGTACATGCAAACCAGGGCATCAGCGATGATAGCATCATAGTTGCCGCCCTTGGGATAGAGGGTGTGGCACACGATCCTATCGAGCTCGTAATAGAACGACTCCAGCTGTGCAAAAAGGGTCGGGATAGCAGGAGGGTTGCTTTGCTTCTAAGATGAGAGTGATGAAGGATCTATAGTAGAGATTCTGCTTCCCCGCGGGCAGGACGCCGAAAAAGGCATTAAGAAGAGTCTTGGGGAAGGTCCAAGACTTCTTTGAATAAAGGAAGTACATGCAAACCAGGGCGTCAGCGATGATGGCATCATAGTTACCGCCCTTGGGATAGAGGGTGTGGCACACGATCCTATGGAGCTCGTAATAGAACGACTCCAGCTGTACAAAAAGGGCCGGAATAGCAGGAGGGTTTCGGCCCTTGCATATGATAGCACAAAAGTCGTCAAAGAAGCACTCCGCCGAAGGATAAAGAGCAGCCAAGCCCGGCAGAGCCTCTCCTCTGTCCGGGACACCGAGAATGCTAGCGATGTCACGAGCCGTCAGGCAGAAATGGCAGTCGTTGACCATCGTCTCAATGGCACCGTTCTCGATGTCAGGAACCATGTTGCAGTAGAACAAACGCATGGCGGCGGGGTAGACAGGCCCCTGACGTCGAAGGAGGGAAGAGAGACCGGCCTCCTCAAAGAGAGAAATATGGCCGGGGAAGAGGTTCCAGTTAATGGCACGGCCTTTGAAGATGTTATGGTGCACGAAGTGCTGGAACCAAGAATTTACAGCCAAGGAAGAGGTGAAGATCCTCTGGTCAAAGCCATGGGGCAGAAGCACAGGAGTGAAGGGATTAAAAGTGTTGGAGGAGGAACGGGGGCGCTTGTGGGTAGCCATGGAAGAAAGGAAGAGGGTTGAAGGAGGAAGTAGGGTTTTGAAATGAAGAAGAGGATGAGGAAGAAAGTGGGTTTTTAAAGAGTTGTTGGGAAGGGAAAAGGGTAGAAACGGTTATAGAGAAGAAGTAGGAAGAGTGGTGGTTTTGAAATAGAGATAATGGAGGAGTTAATGGGGGAGAGGAAGAGATGGATAGTAATAAGGATTGGAAGTTAGGGTATTGGGAAGAGTTGGGTATTAATGGGGAGATGATAGATGTGATGGGTAGTTAAGAGGGGAGAAGGAATAAAGAGAGAATGGAAGAGTGGTGGGGCCCGGAGCTGATGTGACAAAGCAGTCTGCCGTGCACCGGTATACCGTCGGTATACCGACGTATGCCGACGGTATGCCGATTTTTGACATAGAACATAATTCTGAACCAAAATCGGCATACCGTCGGTATATCGTTGTATACCGCCGGTGTGCCGGTTGAGAGAAACTTATGAGTCGAGATTTAAAATGCCCAATTCTTGGCAAACAAAAATGAAGCGATCCTCCGGGAGAGGTTTGGTGAAAATATCGGCTAACTGATAAGTAGTGTCAATAAATTCAAGACGGATATCCCCCTTTTGTTGACGGTCACGAAGAAAGTGGTGTCTAATTTCAACGTGCTTCGTACGTGAGTGACAAATCAGATTTTTCGTGAGATTGATCAAACTAGTGTTATCACATCTAATGGGGGTACAAGTATGAGAAATGCCATAATCAATTAGTGTTTGTGACATGCAATGAATTTGTGCACAATAGCAACCGACCGCAATATACTCGGCCTCAGTGGTTGAAAGAGCAACAGAATTTTGTTTCTTACTAAACCACGATACTAAGGATTTCCCAAGGAATTGACATGTGCCGCTAGTACTTTTTCGGCCATTCTTGCATCCGACAAAATCTGCATCCGAGAAGCCGTGAAGCTCAAAGGATGAAGATTTCTGATACCAAAGGCCCATGTTAACGGTGCCTTTGAGATATCGAAAAATACGCTTGACGGCACATAAGTGCGATTCCTTTGGATTTGCTTGATATCGTGCACAAAGATATACACTAAACATGATATCAGGACGGCTAGCAGTTAGATAAAGTAAACTATCGATCATACCTCGATACTTACGAATGTCGACCGATGTGCCATCTTCATCATTGTCAAGCTTTGTCGTTGTTGCCATAGGAGTCCTCATTAATTTGGATGAGTCAAGTTCGAAACACTTGAGGAGATCCTTTGTATATTTTGCTTGATTGATGAAGGTTCCTTTGGGTCCTTGTTTGATTTGTAAGCCCAAAAAGAATGATAGTTCACCCATCAAGCTCATTTCAAATTCTTCTTGCATTACTTTAGCAAATTCTACACAAAGTATATTGTTAGTAGAACAAAAAATATTGTCATCGACATAAATTTGAACCAATAAAAGAGTGCCATTATAGGATTTGATACAAAGTGTCGTGTCGACTTTGCCTTTAGAAAAATTGTGTGAAACAAGAAAGGAGCTAAGGCGCTCATACCAAGCACGGGGAGCTTGTTTGAGGCCATAAAGGGCTTTGTGGAGTTTGAACACGTGATTAGGAAATTGGAAATCTTCAAAGCCAGGAGGTTTTTTTTACATAAACTTCCTCTTTAATAATACCATTTAGAAAAGCACTTTTAACATCCATTTGAAAGAGCTTAAAATCATTAAAGCAAGCAAAAGCACATAGCATACGAATGGATTCAAGACGAGCAACCGGAGCATAGGTTTCGTCGTAGTCAATGCCTTCCTCTTGGTTATAGCCTTGAGCAACCAATCGGACTTTGTTACGAGTCACTAACCCATCTTCATTAAGTTTATTTCGAAACACCCATTTAGTTTCAATAATGGGGTGATTGCTAGGTTTAGGGACAAGTTCCTAAAACTTGTTTCGCTCAAATTGATTTAGCTCTTCTTGTATCGCTATCATCCAAAATTTATCATGAAAGGCATCATTAATATTTTTAGGCTCTATTTGAGCGATAAAAGTCACATTTGCACAAAGATCACGAGTGGAGGATCTAGTGCTTACACTAGAAGAAGGATCCCCAATGATAAGCTCCTTGGGATGATTGGTGACAAATCTCTATTCTTTTGGAAGATCCTTTTGAGGAGGCTCGAGTGGTGGGGACTCTTTTGTTGGAGGAGTCACAACTTCATTGTTAGATGAAGAAGGACGATCTCCAATAGAGGAGTTCTCCAACCCAAACGAGATGTCATCAATATCATCGGAAGAGGAGAATGTAGAAGAGTTAAGTTCATTAAAAGAGACATTGATTGACTCTTCGATAACAAGACTTCTTTTATTAAAAACACGAAAACCTTTACTATGAGTAGAGTATCCAAGGAATATTCCTTCATAGGCTTTTTCTTCAAACATGCCTAGGTTATCCTTGGTATTCAAAATAAAATAGTTACAACCAAAAACTTTAAAATAATCAATAGAGGGAATTTTGTCAAACCAAAGCTCATAAGGAGTCTTTTTAGAAATAGGTCTAATCAAGACCCTATTTATAACATGACATGCCATGTTAACGACTTCCGCCCAAAAATATTGGGGGAGCTTATATTGGTTTAATATAACCCGGGTCATATCGCCAAGGGTTCTATTCTTTCTCTCCACAACACCATTTTGTTGAGGAGTTCGTGGACAAGCAAAATCATGTCCAAAACCATTCTTTTCACAAAATCTTTTGAAATCGGCATTGTCAAATTCTCCTCCATGATCACTTCTAATCTTGTTAATAAAAAACCTTTCTCATTTTGAACACGTTTACAAAAAGCAACAAATTCACGAAAAGTATCACTTTTGCAAGCAAGAAAAATAACCCAAGTAAATTTCGAAAAATTATCAACCAAAACAAAAGCATAAAGCTTAGCTCCAAGACTATCTACTCTACTAGGACCAAAAAGATCCATATGAATAAGTTGAAGTGGTCTAGTGGTACTCATAGAGTTGATGAATTTGAAGGATGACTTGGTCAACTTACTTTTCTCGCATTCTTCACACACCATATCCTTTTTGAAAGGGATACTTGGGAGTCCTCTTACAAGCTTCTTGGTGACAAAACGAGAAATGGTATCCATGTTGGCGTGTCCGAGCCAAATGTGCCAAAGTCAACTTTCATCGTTCTTAGCAACTAAGCACCTGTCATTGTTAGTATCTTCGACAAGATATAAAACATAGATATTGTTTTCTCTAATGCCTTCATAAACAATAGATCCATTTGAACTATCGGTAATGAAGCACTTAAGCTTAACAAACTTGGTATCATAACCATTATCGGTAAGATGACTAATACTAAGAAGATTGTGTTTAAGATTAGTAACAAGACACACATTCTTAATACAAGGATAAGGAGGGAAATCGATATTACCATTTCCTATAATGTGACCTTTAAGATTGTTACCAAAGGAGACGTGTCCTTCCTTCTTTATCGATAGCATTATAAATAATGAAGCATCCCCGGTCATGTGCCGTGAACAACCGCTATCGAGAATCCACTTGCTTCTAGCATGATAAGGACTCTTCACCTACAACATAAGTTGAATATGAACATTTTGGTACCCATGATCGTATGGGTCCTTGAGTGTTAGTCTTAGGAACCCATTTATAAACTTTCTTATCAACTAGTTTCCTTGTATGACAATAATTGGTCGTATGTCCAAGCAAGCCACAGTAGTTGCAAATTATAGAGGATTTAGAAGAAGACGTGTGAGTATCATGCATATGTGAATCTCTAGTGCGAGGAGTTCTATCATTAGTATTATGATGATGATAATAAAAAGCATGATGCGAAGTATTTTTCTTAACAAATAGTCCTTTCCTTGTGTTAGAATAGGACTTGTGTGTAGTGTTCATGTAAGAAGTATGACTAGCATTGTGATGAGTATGGAGGTGTCTTGGAGTATGTGTGTGAGTAGTGTTCTTATTACCTAGTTTCTTACTCTGTACAAGAAGATCATTATACTTAATAAAAGTATCATATTCTCTTCTATTAGCATCTTGAACTTTATGCATAGTAAATTCATAAGCCCTTCTGAGGGATTGAATCTCATCATCCTTTTTCTTGATGGTGATAAGGGATTCTTGAAACTTGAGTCGCAAAGACTCTATCTCATCCGTGTCAGAAGCAGGAGATTTTTCTTTTACATCAATAATGATGCTCGAGAGTCTCTCTACTTCAAGTTGAAGAGCATCAACCTCTTTTAGAGATTTCTTATATTTATTCCTAACACCTTTGTGCTCTTCATGTAGTTCAAACATAGCTTTCTCCAAGTTATCATAAGTAAGAGTATTTAAGGAGAGATCATCAAGTACCTCATCGGTTGCCATGAGACAAACGTTTGCATTGTGTTTGCACTCTTTGTCGTAGTCGGAGTTGTAATGCCCCGCTCCGCATCGGTGCATTATGATGAGTCGTTGACTCGAAGAGTTTGCGTTGACCCGATTAAGTATCGATGCGAATCGATGCGAGAGTTACGTTGGCCAAAGGTAAGCTTTGAGTCGGTTGGAATCTATGAATCGAATCGATGCAAAGGATAAGTTCCGTTGAGCAAGTGCTAATATTGGTTGATCTGGTGTACAGGCTATGACTTTATGCTGGATCATGGATAGTGGTATGGGCGCGATAGGCCAAATCAACCGAGTAGTTCAAAGGAATGGCTAAGTCCGAGAATTAGCTATGCGATCGAGTTATGGAAGCGAGACGCTTCAATCGGCGAGACGACAAGGCATATCGGCTTAAGGTGGGCGGGTTCTTGACTCTCTCTCTCTATTCCTTCATGTCTAATAAAATATGTTATGGTATGCGTAAGATGTTATCGAGTTAGCGAGCGTGGCTCGACGACGAAAGGTCCAAGTATGTGTCGAACACTAAGATAGAACATTGAACAATCGAATAATTGAACCGACGTGCATCGAGTGCACGGGTCGCGGTAGGGCAATGATGGTAGAACATTGAAAGATGATAATGAGATGTACATCATATGTACGGCTCCGAAAACATTGAACACTAGGCGTAGGACATTGAATACGGTGCTGAGCGTGCCCTCGGGCACTTATGTTACGAAAAGACTAAGAAATTACGAAATTATGCTATGAGAATAACTTACGAATGGTACGCGTTGAATACGAGTATGAGATGACTAAGCCGTTGGACATCGTGCATCAATATGGATGTGTTGGGGCATAACGCCGACGGAGCTCCCCATATGAATGGTGGATTATGTTTATGGCACGGGAAACCGTTTATGGCATGGGAAACCGTTTATGGCACGGGAAACCGTTTATGGAACGAGACTATATTTATGCAACGGAGGATTTGGTTGGATTGTTATGTGTGTTTGCTATGGCGCGTATTGCATGGTCAATAGACTCGGATTGCCCGTGCACGGGTACGGCTTCCCTCGAACGGTTACTTCGGGGCACCGGGACCGTTCGGCCTAGGAGGAAATTATGTGTGGTATTTATGGTGCACAATATTCGGACGGATTGAGACCGTCCAGTGCTGTGATAAGCTATAATATCCGTAAGTTTGGGATCCTTCGGATATTGGGCTTGTTAGGGTCATATACTAAAAGCATCACTTTTGTAGTAACCTTATTTTCTTAAATTTTGAATGAGAATCATATGGGCAAATGTTTGTATATTGTATTTGTTACAAGTGTTAATGCAAATGTCTGATATTCTATATTGTAGATAATATGGTGTGTGGTGTCATACAGAAGATCATATTATCAGTTTTCTATGGAGTATATAAATAGTTCACAACCTAGATGGACTTGGAAAATCTATTAGAAAGGTTGTAGTGTAATCTGGTATTAGTCTATCTTGACTATAGGTTTACACTAGTACACTTTGTGTGTATTGAACAGGACCACTTGCGGTTGTTCTCTTTGTACTGACTACATAAGATAACAAACATCTCTGTTATTATGGATGCTTGTGCTCTTAATCCGGATATAATAACGGATATATATATGCAGTGTGCATTACTTTGACTCATAAAAGAGTGAGATTCATTATGGATCAACAACCTCTATGAATTAGGTAATAACATTGTATGTATGATGGGCTGTTGATTATAAATGGAATCCATGTCCCGATACATCAGGTTGATGATGTCCCCTTAAGGAGCTCATAAGGATTGTCATGTAAACCCTGCAGGTGGATTATATCCGACATGACAAATAAAGTTGAGCGGTACTACTTAAGGATAAAAGATGTCGAATCAATATAGTTGTCAGTAACTTAATTTGATCGATGGACATACGATATCTTAACATGGGGAGCCAAACGAGCATATATTAAAAGGAGCCCACAAACATAATTTGGGATTAGGGAGGTAGTGCAACAATAGCTCATTAGTGGACCGAGCTATTGTTAATGGGCCTGGATTGTGTGTTCGGGCTGAACACGGGATATCCAGATCCGTTAGGAGGCCTAACCCTAATTTCTCCTCATGGTCCCTGTCGTAGCCTATATATATCCTCTATTCTCTGGCTGCCATATTACCGATCAAAATCAGAAACTTTCTCTAAATTTGTGATTCACGTAAGGAGAGAAAGAGAGGGCTGCCAAGGAGAAGAAAAGGTTGGGAGATCGTCGCCCACACGACGTCCAACTCGAGGAAGGAATACGTACAGAAGATCTTGGGGTCGTCCGCTCGAGATTGCCAGGAATTACTTTTCTCCTTTCCGCCGCAGGTATAATTCGTGAACCCTAGTTTCCGCCTATGAAGGGTTAGAACACGTATTAGATCTGTTTAACTTTCTGTCGATCAATACGCACACCAAAGGAAGGGTCCTGGGAATCCCCAGTTCCATCAGGGCTAGCAACCCGTATCGAAGCGATTGTAGGCTTACACATAAGAGATGCCAAGTCCATTACGGTGCGAAACACCGTGACCTTCATATAGATAGGGTCGGTGGGCTGAGATGAGAGTTGGGTGCAGGCGCAGGGCCTGCGACCCTTATGCATTGTCTAAGTTTATGGTTGGCTGTTGCGTGAATGATATGATTCTATGTTAAGTTCTAACCCGTGCAGGCTAGGCAATATGGGACGGAGATGAGCACGAACACTTTGTTTACGTTCATATTATGGCTAACTGTATCTGCTGCAGGAACACAGTGTAGGACACATTTACGATATGTTGCTATACATCGAATATTGCCATGAAACTGATCCTATGGCTAAATAGAAAGATCACCAATTAAGATGCATGTTTCACTAAATGATTAAGTGTTTGGTTTGGGTGCGAGCGGGTCTTGATCAGTACGAAGCGAGGATGAAAGCACTAATCCCCCACTAGTTTATGTGCAAGCTCAGGTTATGATCGGCGCGGGGCGGAGCTTGGCTTGGACGTGCCGAGGCATGGAGTCCTTGGCGTTCAAGAGGAGCTTCCGCATAGGCGTTCGGACTTGCGACATAGAGATGTTCGGCCGAAGACTACTTGGTGGCTATAAAGGGGCATAATGTATGGAATAATGTAATCCTTTGTGAGCTAGAGAGATCATGAGCATTGTTGCCAATTGGCATTTTATGTTGGGCTATTCAGAGCCTTGTAACCTTCAGTTCATAATCAATAAAAGAGATTCTTATGTTATTCTTTGTTTTCATCCGCTGCTTATGTTATGAAATTAACATAGTTCTATATGAACCTATTATCTTGCCTTGCACGAGCGCAACTCCAGGCTCGTACGGCATCACGCCCCAGCGAGGACAATGATTCGGGTAAAATCTAGCGAGGACGAGCAATTTCCCGGATCGGGGCGTGACAAGTTGGTATCAGAGCGGTTCTATCCTTTGGACCGTGCGTGAATCTCTTTGACCCTCAGTTGCTTCGCTATCGAATTCGGTTGACTCTAAGTTATTTCCACAACCGCATGGCTCATGGATCTGCTCGACGCTACATTGGATGTTCCATACAATAAGTCTATATTAAGTGAGTACGTCTGCCACAAGTATGTCATGACTATCACGCTATCTCCGGGTGCCATCAGAGAGTGTTGGTTGCACGAAGTGCAACGGGTTATGAGATTATGGTTTTTCGAAGTGCAAGAAAGTTATGTGTCGTTGATCGCACGAAGTGCAACGAATATGGTGATGTTGGTTGCATGAAGTGCAATGATATATATGTTGTCGGTCGCACGAAGTGCGAGGAGCTATGTGTTGTTGGTCGCACGAAGTGCAAGGAGATATGTGTTGTTGGTTGCACGAAGTGCAACGGATCGATATGTGAGGCAATACGTGTTATGTTGCTATGCGAATGGTTATGTGTTGTTGGTTGCACGGAGTACAGCAAGTCATGAATCATTTGTTGCATTCGGTGCAACGAGTCGATATGGTATGATATGTGTTGTATGGCTATGCAGATGGATAGTGATATGTTACACGAGATTGAGTAAAGAGCTTGAGTATCGAGAATGAGTTCTTGTACGAGTTACAATGAGCGAGATTCAGAAAGATCGCGGATGCGATAGTAACGAATCGAGTTGGTCGCGGAGTCGAGTTGAGTAGGCGAACGTTTATGTTGGCCGTATGTCGCATTGAGCTTTGAATAAGCGAATGTTGCGGGTGTGATCGATATGATCGCCATGACACGGTTAGATTGAATGTGTGTCAAACTTGAGCTAAAGTTAGAGCTGGGATCGAAAAGATCGCCATACGGGACGGTTAAGTTGAGATAGAAGTCGGACCTATGCGGAGTGTAAAGCCGATTAATGACTCGATTTCGAGTGGTATATACAATACCACTTGTGCGAGCAAGTGTAGCGAAGTATTGTGTCGACAATGATAGGCTCGATCCTGAGTGGTATATGGGATACCACTTAGCGATAGCTATGTTAAGCCGGTTGATGACTTGCGATAGATTGTGTCGAGACGATTGTATCAGTTATGATGGGTTTGTCCGCAACGGACGGAGTAGTACCGAGAATCGAGTGGGAATGATTTGATAGAAGTCGATGCAAGTATGCTTCGATGAATTGAGTTGAACGATTATGTGCGAAGTCGCATCTATGGATACGTCGGTCGAGGATTCGTTAAGTGTAAGTCGAACAATAAGTTGAGCATAGCGAAAGAATATTACGTGGAGGAAATAGTCGACCCGGTCGGACTTATGTTGAGTTAGTACGAAGACTTATTCAGGAACGTGTCGAGTAAGTACGAAGGAAACCGTACGAACGAAATTGAGTTAGTACGATGAGTCGGTAGCATGATTTGGAAGTGCGAGTTATGGATATGAGAATGGATATGTGAATTTGAAATTGTGTCGCGACGATGCTAAGTAGTTACAACTGAATGGATCTTGATAAGTACGAGACTTGATTCATATTCGAGTTCGGATAATGGCAATAATTGCAACGGGTTTGAGCTTATGAGAAAGGAAGATGTTCAGGTTATGCATATCGACGATGGTATTGAGGCGTATCAAAGACGATATGCAATAACTCGGGGATACTCTGATCGGATGAACGAAAATTTTGTTGAGCATTGTTGTAGGATGAACAAGATGCAAGTTAAGTTATGGCAATTGGGATGATAACGATAGGAGTGCTTCGGAGAATTTAAGAATGGACGGGTGTTACTCGGATGAAATCGAAAGTGTCTTGATTGTTTCGAAGATAACCACAATGTTGACATTCTTGTCTTATGCGAGTACAACTCCAGTATCGCACATGCGTCACGCCAAATTAGGGTGATCATTCTGCGTGAGCGCTGGTATGGTGATTCATCCAGCGAGGATAATCGAACTTGCGAGGCGTGGCAAATTTGATATGGACTTGTGGTTTGATGCGAAAGTTGTTCGAGGATGGTTTTGATGAGTATGGAATGTGTCGGACTATGATCACGATAGGTAAACTCGGACTTGAGGCGAGTAGATGTCATATGACTGGCAAGGATAGTCGACGGTAATACATGAGTGATTCGAGTAGTAACGGCATGCATCGTGCGTAAGTGATTCAAATAATTAACGGCGTATCAGTTGCGCGGGGGTAGATAAATCATGGATGGGTAAATTATGTTGGATTGGATGAAGTCGCATAGGAAATGTCGGGAATTGATTTGGCTCCGCGATAGGATATAGCATGGTTCGTTGTAACTGTCCCTCGTTGATGACTTCAATTATCGAGCGTAGTTTCGGGGCAGATGACCCTAGAAGACTTGACCGCCAAATCAAGTGAATGTTGAAGTCCCATAGGATGACCCTAAAGAAGTCGCGTAAGAAGGATAAGAAATAAGGTAGTGCATGTTGAGGATAAGTCTAAGCGAGTGAGTATCGTGTCTCGAAAGTTAGAGAGTACTAGAATCGATTCAAGAAAAGTTATGTTGGATCGAATAGATGTTGAGGAAACGTGCTTAGCGTAAGGATACGATAAGACGATTGCGAGAATTCTGCCATACGCGAGAGCGACGGATAGTAGAACGACCCTAAGAGTTGTGTCGTAGATCGGTTTGGGTGACGGTTAGGCTATGGGTGTTGGGCGCACGATCGATGTTATGAAACAACTAGTCGGAATGGATTCGAAAATTGAGTAAAGGATTCGTACTCGGTCGAGTATCGGAGATAGGTGTATCGTAAGAGACCTTGGGTCGGAAAGATTATTGCCTTTGAGCATCGTAGACTCAAGTTGACCTCTTGTGTTAGGAAAGATTAAGCATAATATCTGGATAAGTTACCTAGCGGGGGTAGCCCCAGATGCGATGCGTAGGCAGTTCGAGAACGTGGATCGTGTTGGGATAGTTGTGTGCGAGACTTAGTGCGAATGGTAGACGAAGGAATTCGGGACATGTTGGACTTAGTCCATATGTGAAAGATAGAAAATGATTGGGCGAATAGGCATTACAGAGAATTGTTGCGATCGGATGTGCAACGACTTGATGCAATGCAGGTTTTAGATGGCCGGCGAGAAACTTATGAGATTGAAGTTACGAGTTTGAATTAAGTTATGTGCAGAGATGTTTGGAGGATGATCGCATGTTATGGGATAATGCATACGAGATGTATTTTGAGGATAGGCGCTAAGATTTGGCTAAGTCAAGTACGGACTGATTGGTGCTTAAGGATTAAGTTGAGCTTGTTAGTTGTCCCGATATCCTACAACTGAGCTTGGCTGAAATGTATATATTGGTGGGACGCCTAAAATATGTGTATGATCCAAACTAAGTTGTATGATTCAACGATAGTAGCACGAGATCGTGAAACGATCTATGCGAGGCACTTGGATTAAGTGTTGGTTTCGGTTCGAGGACGAACCTGATTTTGAGTGGTATATTATGTAATACCCCGCTCCGCATCGGTGCATTATGATGAGTCGTTGACTCGAAGAGTTTGCGTTGACCCGATGAAGTATCGATGTGATTCGATGTGAGAGTTACGTTGGCCAAAGGTAAGCTTTGAGTCGGTTGGAATCTATGAATCAAATCGATGCAAAGGATAAGTTCCGTTGAGCAAGTGCTAATGTTGGTTGATCTGGTGTGCAGGCTATGCCTTTATGCTGGATCACGGATAGTGGTATGGGCACGATAGGCCAAATCAACCGAGTAGTTCAAAGGAATGGCTAAGTCCGAGAATTAGCTATGCGATCGAGTTATGGAAGCGAGACGCTTCAATCGGCGAGATGACAAGGCGTATCGGCTTAAGGTGGGCGGGTTCTTGACTCTCTCTCCCTATTCCTTCATATCTAATAAAATATGTTATGGTATGCGTAAGATGTTATCGAGTTAGCGAGCGTGGCTCGGCGACGAAAGGTCCAAGTATGTGTCGAATACTAAGATAGAACATTGAACAATCGAACAATTGAAGCGACGTGCATCGAGTGCACGAGTCGCGGTAGGGCAATGATGGTAGAACATTGAAAGATGATAATGAGATGTGCATCATGTGCATGGCTCCGAGAACATTGAACACTAGGCATAGGACATTGAATACGGTGCTGAGCGTGCCCTCGGGCACTTATGTTACGAAAAGACTAAGAAATTACGAAATTATGCTATGAGAATAACTTACAAATGGTACGCGTTGAATACGAGTATGAGATGACTAAGCCGTTGGGCGTCGTGCATCAATATGGATGTGTTGGGGCATAACGCCGACGGAGCTCCCCATATGAATGGTGGATTATGTTTATGGCACGGGAAACCGTTTATGGCACGGGAAACCGTTTATGGAACGAGACTATGTTTATGCAACGGAGGATTTGGTTGGATTGTTATGTATGTTTGCTATGGCGCGTATTGCATGGTCAATGGACTCGGATTGCCCGTGCACGGGTACGGCTTCCTTCGAACGGTTACTTCGGGGCGCCGGGACCGTTCGGCCTATGAGGGAATTATGTGTGGTATTTATGGTGCACAATATTCGGACGGATTGCGACCGTCCAGTGCTGTGATAAGCTATGATATCCGTAAGTTTGGGATCCTTCGGATATTGGGCTAGCAACCCGTATCGAAGCGATTGTAGGCTTACACATAAGAGATGCCAAGTCCATTACGGTACGAAACACCGTGACCTTCATATAGATAGGGCCGGTGGACTGAGATGAGAGTGCAGGCACAGGGCCTGCGACCCTTATGCATTGTCTAAGTTTATGATTGGTTGTTGTGTGAATGATATGATTCTATGTTAAGTTCTAACCCGTGCAGGCTAGGCAATATGGGACGGAGATGAGCACGAACACTATGTTTACGTTCATATTATGGCTAACTGTATCTGCTACAGGAACACGGTGTGGGACACATTTATGATATATTGCTATACATCGAATATTGCCATAAAACTGATCCTAAGGCTAAATAGAAAGATCACCAATTAAGATGCATGTTTCACTAAATGATTAAGTGTTTGGTTTGGGTGCGAGCGGGTCTTGATCAGTGCGAAGCGAGGACGAAAGCACTAATCCTCCACTAGTTTATGTACAGGCTCAGGTTATGATCGGCGCGGGGTAGAGCTTGGTTTGGACGTGCCGAGGCATGGAGTCCTTGGCGTTCAAGAGGAGCTTCCGCATAGGCGTTCGGACTTGCGACATGGAGATGTTCGGCCGAAGACTACTTGGTGGCTATAAAGGGGCATAATGTATGGAATAATGTAATCCTTTGTAAGCTAGAGAGATCATGAGCGTTGTAGCCAATTGGCATTTTATGTTGGGCTATTCAGAGCCTTGTAACCTTCAGTTCATAATCAATAAAAGAGATTCTTATGTTATTCTTTGTTTCCTTCCGCTGCTTATGTTATCAAATTGAAATAGTTCTATGTGAACCTGTTATCTTTCCTTGCACGAGCGCAACTCCAGGCTCGTGCGGCATCACGCCCCAGCGAGGACGATGATTCGGGTAAAATCTAGCGAGGACGAGCGATTTCCCGGATCGGGGCGTGACAGGAGTCGCTTGCATCACTCTCACACCAAATGCTTGTGTTGGCAAATTTTTTGGAGGACGAGCTTCCTTTGCTAGGCTTCTCATACTTGCTTGAGTCTTTTCTTATCATGGGACAGTCCCTCTTGATGTGTCCGATTCTTCTGTATTGATAGCACGCCGGGTCTTCCTTATTGTCCCGTCTGAAGCGGTTGGCTTTGTTGAATTTGAAGAACTTTCGAAAGTGCTTAGCTGTGAGAGCTATTTCTTCATCATCCTCCGAATCGTTGTCGTCGGAGCTATCCTTGGAGTAGGACTTTGTAACTTCGAGAGCAAGAGACTTCTCCTTCTCTTTGGCCTTCTCCTTCTCCTTCTCTTGTATGGAAGATTTCTCTTGATCTTTCATATCGAGTTAATGAGTCATAAGCTTCCCCATGAGGGTCTCAAGGTTCATGACTGTCAGGTCGTTCCCCTCAATGATTGCGGTAGCTTTAGGACTCCATCCTTTTGTCAATCCTCTAAGAATTTTTCTGATCTTTTCATGAGTAGGATATTCCCTTACCAAGAGAAGAAAGAGGATTAATAATATCACTAAAACGAGTAAATATGCAAGTAATAGACTCATCATGTTTCATCTTAAAGGACTCATATTCTTGCGTGAGTCTACTAATCTTGGATTCCTTTACTTGTGATGTTCCCTCGTGTATGACTTCAAGCAACTTCCAAATCTCATTAGAAGTTTTACAAGTAGAGATTCTATTGAATTCACTACTATCGAGAGCACAGAAAAGAGCGTTCATAGCCTTAGCATCTCGACTAGCAAGCTTCTTGGTATTTTCAGTGAGTAAGTCCCTAAGGGTGTCAGATGCAACATCCTCAATAACTCTGGAAGGAGTAGAGAGACCATTTATCACACAATCCCATAAATCGAAATCTATGGACTTCAGATAAATGCTCATCCTAATCTTCCAGTAGTTATAGTTGGTTCCATCAAATATGGGAGGTCTATTTGTGGAGTGTCCCTCATTGTGGAAGGTGTTGATGCTAGGGTTAGTGGTCATGGATCACTCTAAGGATGTAAATCCAAATCAAGAGAAAAAATCTCTGATACTAATTGTAGAACCCTAGAGGGGGGGTGAATAGGAAAATAAAAGATAACTAGAGCACAAGAAGCAATATACTTCAAATAAAAAGAGAGAGTAAGAAGATCAAACACAAGATGTATCCTGGTATCCTCGCTAGAGGCAATCCAGTCCCGGAACTCTCTTCGGCTTAAATCCACTATTTAATAAAATAGTACACACGAGTTTGGATCCGAAGAACTTGTCAACTTCAACACACGAGTTTTCTTACGAAGTCTCGCCAACTTCAAAGAAATGAGAAGAGAACTTGTTGATCTTTTAAGACTTGAAGATCGAAATTTACAACTCTTAAATACTCTAGCACTTTGGAAGAGGATGATAATTAAAAGCTTGGTAGAGTATTAATGGTGGAACTCTTGGTTGTTTGAAAAATTTATGGCAAGAGTGGATGATCCTTCAAGAAGAAAGAAGGCTTGCATTTATAAGGAAACCAAGAGTAGGTAGCATTCAATGCTCCTGGATACAGGCTGACCGGTATACCGTCGGTATGGACCGACATGCCGTCGGTATGCCGGTCGAACAGTAACGGTCATAATTATATCCGTTGGAAGCATTTAATGCTAGCCATTAATGCTAGTGTTTGTCATTCAAAAATCAAATTTCGTAACCCGGTATACCGTCGGTATGCCGCGGTATGCCGTCGGTATACCGATGTTTGTCACAGAACATTTTGTGATAAACAAAACGGTATAACATCGGTATGCCGGAGCATACCGTCGATATGCCGATGTTTGTCACAGAATATTTTATGGCTCACAAAACGGTATACCGCCGGTATGCCGGAGTATACAGTCGGTATGCCGATAATTATCACAGAACGTTTTTGAGGCAAACAAAATAGTATACCGTCGGTGTGCCGGAGCATACCGTCGGTATGCCGATGTTTGTCACAGAACGTTTAGTGTCGACAAAATGGTATACCGCTGCCGGAGCATACCGTCGGTATGCCGACATTTCTCACAGAAAGTTTTGTGGTCAATAAAACGGTATACCGCCGGTATGCCGGAGCATACCGCCGGTATGCCGTTCAATAAGATATTGATTTTTGACTGAAGAATTAGAAAGCTTTTAGTTTTGTCATCCAACCTTAAGTGTTTACAGAAAGACCTAGATCTTGTACAGACTCGAAATCTTGAAGTGTAGAGAGCCGTCTTTTCAAGGAACGTCGGTCTTTGCTTCAGTCTTCAAGACAATAGTTAGTAATCTTGAATGGACAGACTTTATATAGTAGAGCTTCTGAAATGATGTCAATTTGATAAACAGAGAAAACTGAACTACAAAGATGCTGTTAATATTATCAAAATAAAATGTGCCAACAAAAACCAGCTGGATAAGACCCCAGAAAGAGCAAGTGCCACAAAGGAGGCTTCACTTAAGAACTAAAACCAGCATATTAGCACATGAGACATAAAGGGATAATAAAAGACATGAGTTATAGAAGACAAGGTGATAAACGATAAGACAACTAAGGGACTATTCCGGTAGCTAAGTTACAACCCGTAAACCAAACAAAGACTGGGATTGTAACCATTCACCTGAATATAGCCTAGTCTCCAACCAATTATCGACAACAGTAAAGCATAACAGTAATGTGCAGAAATAACCATGTAGAGGTCTTGCCTAGGCAAGACTGGACGGGACTCCATCCATCAATCACAACCAAGCAATAAGTACGGCTTGATACTTTAACTAACTAGGGTTATCACAAGCTTAGTTACTAAAAAGATGCATCAAGATGTTCCAACAGCCACAAGCCCTGCAGACTTAATCCAGGTTATCCGGTCACAAGTTGAGAGAGTTGGATAAGACGACTTGGGGGTACAACACATGACAGTGTGCTGGAAATGTGCCCTACTCGACGACAGGCTACAAGTCCAATTAGAGCGCCCAGATAACGGGACTGCCTGTAGCTGGAAAATCTCTTCATGAACTACATGATCAATCTAGTCTTTATCCTAGTCAGATTCAGTATGAATCCCTGACTGTGGTAACCAGGAATTCATGCCCTAGACATGATGCAAGACGAGACATGTAGCTTATACAAGCACAAACACCCACGGTGTCAATACAAAAGTTACTTAGTAAGTCAAGATAGCCGTCACAACAGTATATCAAGATTATCATGTTGGGTTTAATTATCAAGAATGCGCCACGACGGACCACTATCATGTCATGTTACTTGTTACTTGTTACTGGCTAAGAGTGCACCTTAACAGGCCATTATCGTGTTCTATCCTTACATTATCATGAATGAGAAAAACTTGTATAAAATAGCTAACAACATATTCTTGAAGCCAAGGAAAAGATCTACCACTTTTATGTTGGAAGTTGGGAGAAATTCTGGCCACAATTCAGCCAAATAGGACTTAAAATAGCCAAAATAGGCACTATGCGGCACTATTCAGCACTATGCGGCACTATGTGGCACTCCCATATGCGGCTCGGGCACTATGCGGTACTATGCGACACTCCCATATACGGCTCGGACACTATACGATAATATGTGGCACTTCTATATGCGGCTCTGGCACTATGCGACACTATGCGGTACTCCTATATGCGGCTCGGACACTATGCGGCACTCCCATATGCGACTCGGACACTATGCGACACTATACGACACTCCCATATGCGGCTCGGGCAATATGCGGCACTATACGGCACTCCCATATACGGTTCAGGCACTATGCGGCACTATACGGCACTCCTATATGCGGCTCGGGCACTATACGGTACTCCCATATGTGGCTCAGACACTATGCGGCACTCCCATATGCGGCTTGGGCTCTATACGGCACTATGCGGCACTCCCATATGCGGCTCGGGCACTATACGACACTCCTATATGCGGCTCGGACACTATACGGCACTATACGGTACTATGCGGCACTCCCATATGCGGCTTGGGCACCATGCGGTACTCCCATATGCGGCTCGAGCACTATTCATCGTCCCTGCCAGAATCAGCACAGATGAACATAGAAATGGCCAAAAATATTTTTGGCCATAACTATCTCAAAACAAGTCAAAATCTAACTTTTCAAAGGTTCATTTTAGGTAAAATTGAATTATCTACCACATGGAACAATCAAAACTTAAAAATAATGGAGTTTAATAGATTAAAACCCAAAAAAAAAAATAATACAAACTTAGATCTACATGAATCCATCCACCAAAATGAAAAATGTCAAGTTCTAAAGTAGCTTAAAATCAAGTAAGGAAGAGAATGGAACAATAAAACTTGAGATCCCTCATGAAGCAAGTTGTACTTGCCTAGGACTTGGTAGGTGGGAGGAGTAAATGAAGAAGATGAAGAAATAAATGAAGAAGTGAATGAAGAGAGAGAGAGAAGGAGTTGGGTTATATATCAACCCTCTCCATCTCAAACCAAGCCAAGCCAAGCCAAACCAAGTCAAATAAACCAAGTCAAGATTAAACCAAGACTAGGCTAAGCAAAACAAGCCTAACTACGGTCCACTTGATAAATGCCAAAAATCTCGTATACGCATACAAAAATACGTATAACGGGAAACGGGAGTGACAATGGTACTTCATCTCCTTTGCAACGCTCTAAGGCTCCAGAGTTACCTCCGGGCCTTAGCACGTTCGAAGGAATACAGTCACGACCTGCACCCGCTTTTCGGACGCGAGCTCGTGAGCAAGCCAGCTACGTATCGAGCGTACTCCAGCCCGACTCGAGTACGTATAAACTGTCAAGATCATGGGTATCATATCTAATCTAAACTATATCTAAATCCACATGAATCATATAAACAAGAATGAACAAATATGGGTCATGGTCTGCAGCCCATTAGCATATTGTTCGATTAGACTCAAAGAATGATATGAGTCCATAAAGTAAGTAGAATATATCATGGTACTGAATATAAAGTATGAGAGGATAATAAAGAAGTATCACAAGCAAATACCTGTATCATAGATCGTAATCCTCTACCATCCTGCTCTGCTAACTAACTCCATGCAATCGCTAAACCTGAAGAGATCATCAGGTCCTCAGAGGACTAGCAAGATACATAATATACAAGCCAACATGTAACAGTAAAAAGAAGAAAGAAACAATCAAGGGTATCCAACGAGACAAAATGAACAAAGACACAAGATCTAAACACGAGGATCCTAAGACACTGGCATGCCATACTAGAAATGGCTGGCTATAAACTGCAGTCAAGGCAAGTACTCACAATCTATAGTATCTCAATCGCAATCAAGGCAAGTACTCACAACCAAGATAGTAGCCAATCCTAGTATAAAATCCTATAGACCATAGTCAAGGTAAGTACTCATAATCTATAGAATGTCAAAGTCAAGTCCCACTCAAGTCATGTCAAGTCAAGTCAAGTCAAGTCAAGTTATAATCAAGTCGAGAAAATTGTGGTGTGGGACTAGACAACTCTATCAAGCAACACGTATGAGACTAGCACAGTGTAACAGGTAGAAAAATATCATAACAGAAAAGGAACAAAAAATAGAAACATGTAAAGTAAAACCATAACAGGATGAGTGTACTAGACATGGAATCAAAAAATCATGAATGTAAGAAAAAGAACCACATCAAGATGATGAACATGCATATAAATTATACTGTACAAGTTGGCAAGGTATACTTGCCTGGGGGTTGCATGGAGAACCAACAATGTATCGCCAATCACAAGTCAGAAAGTCCAAGTCATCACAAGTATCTCCGAAAGCTGAAATAAACGTTACCAACATTCTCAGAATAGTCAAATTAGCTAGAATTGTATGTCCTTAAGTCCAATTTTGGACACAGAGGCAAAACGGTAATTTCGGATAAAAACGATGTCCGCCGTTGGACCCGCTTTGCACCGAAATACGTGCCAGAGTCAAAGGTCTCTAAAGTCATTAAACTACATGTCTACGGATCCGGTTTTCCGATACGAACCCAACCGTATGTCCTGAGTTTGATTCCGGCGGGCCGTGCACAAAATTGCCCGTTGAGTGGGACCGTGGGGCCCGCAAAACGACGTTCCGATTCCACTGTCTCAGAATCGGACCAAACTTGGCATGCAGGACCAAAAAAATGATACGGTCCTGATGGTGCAAGTTTCGTCTCGATCTGACGAGTGTGCACAAAGTAATTGGAGAATTTGTAAAGTGCACGATACGGTGAATTTTGACGGATACGCATCAAATTCGTCGCGCACACGCGACCAATTTGAATTCCGTCAAAGCCCACACGACCACGAAGCCGATACGCAGCTTTCAATGCTTTCGGTTCACGACCACGTCGCCCGGAATGACGGGACGGACGTCGTACCGTAGGATTTTTCTAGTTTTCTAATATTTTGAAAATGGGTTTTTGCTAAACTTTGGAATCAAATAATTTTGTCCCTACTTAATGAAATCAAGATCTATAAAAATGGATTTACTGTCGTATATGTTGTAAATAAGGCTGTCTAGGTGGTTTTCCAAATTGATCATTGATTCGACCGGGATCGGCCTTCCAAAATAGTGCATTGGTTGGTGTTTACTGTCAACTTTGAGACTGATTTTCGTCAAGCTTCGTGTCGATTTTCAGGGCAGGTTGATCGCCTTGGTCCTAAACTCTTTGCTGATATATCAAGGTGGCTAGATAGGCTTCTAAACGACTCAGGGGTTTTGGGATTTCGTCGAGTATGCAGGAAGAAATTTTATCGAGAAGTCGCTTACCTCATCCCGAACAGGGTCTATTCTGTTCTGTTGGTTGCTCGGTTTCCAGCGTGGCGCGCCTGCTCCGGCGGTCGTTGCGGCGGCGGGTGGCGTACCCAGGGTCGGGGTCGGCGTCGGGGAAGTGGGAGTTGGCGTTAGGGTTTTGTGATCACTCCATCTCTCTCGATATATATACGCCTTCGTATATATGGCTCGAACTGAATCAGAGCTCGGGATTGCTCGGTTAGCCCGAGCAGCTCCCCTGGGTCGGGCGTGGGCTGAAGGGATTTATTGCTTGCTAAGTCCTGTGGGTTGGGCCAGGCCTTGATGGGCTCGGCTGGGCCAGGCCGGGCCTGTGAGGCCTGGGCTTGGGTATTTTGTTTTCTAATTGTTTTTTTTTCTTTTTCTATTTCTTATTTATATATATATATATACAAATATATTTATATATAGATATATATACACATAAATACGTATGTATATGTATACATACATATATACACGCATATATGTATATATATAATATATATATAAATACACATATACACATACGTATGCACCTATATATATATTTATATACACACGTACAAATACATATATATATATATATATATATATATATATATATATATATATATATATATATATATATATATATATATATATATATATATATATATATATATAAAATTTATTTATCTATATATACACATCTATCTATATATATACACATACAAATACATGTATATTTATTTATATTCACACATATAAGCACACATACATATATATATCCAAGATAATTTAAATAGCAAGATAACATATATTATATTTAATATTCAAACAATATCAGTAAATTGATATTAAATATATATATAACATTTAATTAGAAAATAATTTATTTATAAAGATTATTATTCATATACTGAATATACTATTATATACACACAAAAATCCCAAAATCTAAAATAGCGTTTTAAGGAAGTACTCATCCTATTTTAATATCAATGACACTTATATATAACAATTATTTAGGAAAAATAATTGTTAGTACCTTAAAATAAAATATGAATATGTATATATAAAAATAAATATACCCCTACAAGAACGTCTCTGGTCGCACTACATGTCTACATGGATTCGGGTTTGGCTCGGGTCAAGTCCGACTAGTTGAGTACAACCGGGTCTTCTGCAAGTCAATAATTTAATTAATAAATAATTAAACATCTAGAAAGGTTAAGTCGCAACTTGGCCTGGTTTTCCTAGTTAGGACATCCATATGGCTAGGTTTTCCCGGGCACGGCTAGTACATTAGTCAAGGCACACTGCTACATCTCCCGTGCCACAAATCCTAGTCGTCTAGTACTTCAAAACTCAACCATGGCTAAAATTATCTACCGTAATAATTAAGTAAATAATTATCTAAAATCACTATTTAAATCAAATAAATAAAATGAAAAAAATATTTCAAAATTCCGGGAAAGGGAGCTACATATCTACCCACCTTAAAATAATTTCGTCCTCGAAATTCAAATTCATGACTACTCCTTTAAATTCAAAGTCTACTATTACCTTAATCTCCTCAATTTTTATTCCTCGAAAAGATTTATAAAATCCTCATACTCATTTTGTAACTACGAATCCTCGAGGACTTCTACCCACCTTTGGTCATACTACTCCTCCAAATACGGTCACTAAAGTTTTCTAACTAGTTGCTAACAGGTCTATCAACATATATCTAGGACGTATGGCATCAATAATCCCTCATATCTATAAAACAACCAAATATTCAAAAATTAAGCAATATTATACTATAACTTAAGAATTTCTGGTGAATTCTAGACAGCACGATTATTCGTCACCCCGAAATAGGAAGGGACGAGAATCAATGGTACGAAAAGCAAGGAAGTATAATCGAGAGCAAATATGGAGTTTTTAAAGACGTAGAGAATTTCTAGGAGAATTTTCAAGGCAGAGTGGATTGAGATTTCTAGGGTCTAGTCAAGGTCGCAGGCTCGTACCAGTACAGTTACGTAACCGATACGATATGCTCTGACCTGCATGGGCCACCACAAAAACTTGTCACGACCCGTACCCGCTTTTCGGACGCGAGCTCGTGAGCAAGCCAGCTACGTATCGAGCGGACTCCAGCCCGACTCGAGTACGTATAAGATGTCAAGGTCATGGGTATCATATCTAATCTAAACTATATCTCAATCCACATGAATCATATAAACAAGAATGAACAAGTATGGGTCATGGTATGCAGCCCATTAGCATATTGTTCGATTAGACTCAAAGAATGATATGAGTCCATAAAGTAAGCAGAATATATCATGATACTGAATATAAAGTACGAGAGGATAATAAAGAAGTATCACAAGCAAATACCTGTATCATAGATCATAATCCTCTACCATCCTGCTCTGCTAACTAACTCCATGCAATCGCTAAACCTGAAGAGATCATCAGGTCCTCAGAGGACTAGCAAGATACATAATATACAAGCCAATATGTAACAGTAAAAAGAAGAAAGAAACAATCAAGGGTATCCAACGAGACAAAATGAATAAAGACACAAGATCTAAACACGAGGATCCTAAGACACTGGCATGCCATACTAGAAATGGCTGGCTATAAACTGCAGTCAAGGCAAGTACTCACAATCTATAGTATCTCAATCGCAATCAAGGCAAGTACTCACAACCAAGACAGTAGCCAATCCTAGTATAAAATCCTATAGACCATAGTCAAGGTAAGTACTCATAATCTATAGAATGTCAAAGTCAAGTCCCACTCAAGTCATGTCAAGTCAAGTCAAGTCAAGTCAAGTTATAATCAAGTCGAGAAAATCGTGGTGTAGGACTAGACGACTCTATCAAGCAACACGTATGAGACTAGCACAGTGTAACAGGTAAAAAAATATCATAACAGAAAAGGAACAAAAACTAGAAACATGTAAAGTAAAACCATAACAGGATGAGTGTACTAGACATGGAATCAAGAAATCACGAATGTAAGGAAAAGAACCACATCAAGATGATGAACATGCATATAAATTATACTGTACAAGTTGGCAAGGTATACTTGCCTGGGGGTTGCATGGAGAACCAACAATGTATCGCCAATCACAAGTCAGAAAGTCCAAGTCATCACAAGTGTCTCCGAAAGCTGAAATAAACGTTACCAACATTCTCAGAATAGTCAAATTAGCTAGGATTGCCTGTTCTTAAGTCCAATTCTTGACACAGGGGTAAAACGGTAATTTTGGACAAAAACGATGTCCGCCGTTGGACCCGCTTTGCACCGAAACGCGTGCCAGAGTCAAAGGTCTCTAAAGTCGTCAAACTACATGTCTACTGATCCGGTTTTCTGATACGAACCCAACCGTATGTCCAGAGTTTGATTCCGGCGGGCCGTGCACAAAATCGCCCGTTGAGTGGGACCGTGGGGCCCGCAAAACGACGTTCCGATTCCACTGTCTCAGAATCGGACCAAACTTGGCATGCAGGACCAGAAAAACGATACGGTCCTGATGGCACAAGTTTTGTCTCGATCTGACGAGCGTGTACAAAGTAATTGGAGAATTTGCAAAGTGCACGATACGGTGAATTTCGACGGATACGCATCAAATTCGTCGCGCACACGCGACCAATTTGAATTCCGTCAAAGCCCACACGACCACGAAGCCGATACCCAGCTTTCGATGCTTTCGGTTCGCGATCACGTCGCCCGGAATGGCGGGACGGACGTCGTACCGGAGGATTTTTCTAGTTTTCTAATATTTTGAAAACAGGTTTTTGCTAAACTTTGGAATCAAATAATTTTGTCCCTACTTAATGAAATCAAGATCTATAAAAATGGATTTACTGTCGTATATGTTGTAAATAAGGCTGTCCAGGTGGTTTTCCAAATTGATCATTGGTTCGACCGGGATCGGCCTTCCAAAACAGTGCATTGGTTGGTGTTTACTGTCAACTTTGAGACAGATTTTCGTCAAGCTTCGTGTCGATTTTCACGGCAGGTTGATCGACTTGGTCCTAAACTCTTTGCTGATATATCAAGGTGGCTAGATAGGCTTCTAAATGACTCAGGGGTTTTTGGATTTCGTCGAGTATGCAGGAAGAAATTTGATCGAGAAGTCGCTTATCTCATCCCGAACAGGGTCTGTTCTGTTCTGTTGGTTGCTCGGTTTCCAGCGCGGTGTGCCTGCTCCGACGGTCGTTGCGGCGGCGGGCGGCGCGCCTAGGGTCGGGGTCGGCGCCGAGGAAGTGGGAGTTGGCGTTAGGGTTTTGTGATCACTCCATCTCTCTTGATATATATACGCCTTCGTATATATGGCTCGAACTGAATCAGTGCTCGAGATTGCTCGGTTAGCCCGAGCAGCTCCCCTGGGCCGGGCGTGGGCTGAAGGGATTTATTGCTTGCTAAGTCCTGTGGGTTGGGCCAGGCCTTGATGGGCTCGGCTGGACCAGGCCGGGCCTGTGAGGCCTGGGCTTGGGTATTTTGTTTTCTAATTGTTTTTCTTTTTCTTTTTCTATTTCTTATTTATATATATATATATATATATATATATATATATATATATATATACAAATATATTTATATATAGATATATATACACATAAATACGTATGTATATGTATACATACATATATACGTGCATATACGTATATATATAATATATATAAATACACATATACACATACGTATGCACCTATATATATATATATATATATATATATATATATATATATATATATATATATATATATATATATATACACACGTACAAATACATATATATATAATTTATTTATCTATATATACACATCTATCTATATATATACACATACAAATACATGTATATTTATTTATATTCACACGCATACGCACACATACATATATATATCCAATATAATTTAAATAGCAAAATAACATATATTATATTTAATATTCAAACAATATCAGTAAATTGATATTAAATATATATATAATAGTTAATTAGAAAATAATTTATTTATAAAGATTATTATTCATATACTGAATATACTATTATATACACACAAAAATCCCAAAATCTAAAATAGCATTTTAAGGAAATACTCATCCTATTTTAATATCAATGACACTTATATATAACAATTATTTAGGAAAAATAATTGTTAGTACCTTAAAATAAAATACGAATATGTATATATAAAAATAAATATACCCCTACAAGAACGTCTCTAGTCGCACTACATGTCTACATGGATTCGGGTTTGGCTCGGGTCAAGTCCGACTAGTTGAGTACAACCGGGTCTTCTACAAGTCAATAATTTAATTAATAAATAATTAAACATCTAGAAAGGTTAAGTCGCAACTTGGCCTGGTTTTCCTAGTTAGGACATCCCTATGGCTAGGTTTTCCCGGGCACGGCTAGTACACTAGTCAAGGCACACCGCTACATCTCTCGTGCCACAAATCCTAGTCGTCTAGTACTTCAAAACTCAACCATGGCTAAAATCATCTACCGTAATAATTAAGTAAATAATTATCTAAAATCACTATTTAAATCAAATAAATAAAATGAAAAAAAATATTTCAAAATTTCGGAAAGGGGAGCTACAAATACTTTGCACCAGACGAGGTTCTTCGTACCCTGCAAACAGTCTATGTGGTTATCAGTACATTGCATGCACTGGTGTGGAGGCTAGCTCGCCTGCTCGCTATCATTACCAAACACGTTCAATTTAGTTCCGTGCACCAGATCGGTTATTGTCTTTCTAATTTTGCCTTAGGATCAGTTTCATGACATATAATGCAAAACCTATCTCGTGTTGCAGATATCAGGTGTCGCATAAGGATAACATATGCAACTTACCATACTTACCATACGATCTTTCCTGCCCAAGATAAACCAAGTTAGCCAATATATTATACATAACGATTTGACGAATTTGCATAAGAAAATACGAGTACCATGGACGTGTTTCTACCTCAGGTGAACAAGGTACTCAACTTTTATTAAGATATGTTATACTCAAGCTTTGTTCGGATGTATTTTATTCTGTTACTTAGTTGTCCAGCTTACTCAGATTACTTGTTTCAAAGCAAGGACTCGTACATGGATTGCCACTCGCGAGCCAACTTAATCTATATGCACCGGTCGCTGGCATCGCAAGCCATTTGGACTTTACATTCGGGGTATTAGTTTTCCTACCAGGTGTGATGGCCGATACATCCTGATAGGCTATGCATTACCGGCATTATGTTGCTTGTGTGGCCAGACACGCACCCAAGTCTCCCGTAAGCCATGAATTCCTCCTAGGCCTGCACGATCCCTGGTCACCCAGCTTCTGATCGTCCGAGGAATCATTCCTCCATTTACCTTGTGTAGGAGTTGTCCGCGACCATTTCGTATTCTCTTTTTCATTTTTAACTTAACGGGCTCCTTGAGCCAGGATCTTTGAGCCATAACGGATTATCGACTAGGTTGATAGCGGCATCCGTGCAGCACGGGTAGCGACCCCGTTGCACGTCCCCGATATACCTGTCGATAATCATACTTTTCTTCTTTCCTTTCTTTTTGGCTTTCTTTTATTCTTTCATTTCTTTCTTTCCTTCATTCATTCAATTATTTGTTCATTGATTCATTCAGTCATTCATTCATTCGTTCATTCATTCTTTCACATATTCATTCGTTCGTTCATTCATTCATTCATTCATTATACAGCTCCTGGTACAAGAACTGCTTTGGCGACCCAGCGGTCCCGAAGCCTTTCCTTGTTTCCATTACTCGGCTCAGAATGACTATTTCGATAGTCTTCCTGCCTCAAATCAGTGAACCATTTACTATGTTGTGCCTCATGTTGTGGTACGATTCAACCTACAAGTATTTCGTTCATAATTGAGCGCATAACAAATATACTCGAAACATAACATGTGCTTTGGCATGAGCGTGGAGTGCGGTGCGAGGGTTTAAGTATAATTCTATGTTTATTTCTATATTCTACACAAGTGATACAAGATGGGATTATTTCCTTAGCTAGGTGCGTTCAGTTCTTTTATTAGCATGTAGGGGTTATCGCCTAGCGATCTAGCAACATCATCCATGTTATTATGTGTCTAGGCTAAGCAAAGACATGTTCATCGGAACCACCCACCTTAGCGATGATTGCATCGGCCGAAGGAGACTCTGAGCGCGCCTTTGAAAGTCTAAGTCTGTATTCTTCTGAAGGGCCAAATCTATTGCCTTTGTCTTAAGCGAGTCATTTCGTCGAGCAAGGCGGGACTTGAGTCATTGCACTTGCATCGTTTGAATCGACATTTCGCTTGGACGGAGCGGGTCATTACACGTGGTCCACCCTCTAGCTGACTATGTAATTAATTAGGGAAATATGTTTTTAATTACAAGCAATTATTTATTAATTAGTTTTTAATCTAATAACTCCAAATAAATATGTAAAAATATCAGAAAGTTCTAGAAAAAATCTAGAAAAAGTAAAATATCATTATAAACCATAGGAAAAATAAATGGGGCCATTTTATGCTCATACACTTGCATAATAAATTCTATAAGTCCTAAAAATTAGGTTTTCCTATATTTTAATTATCTAAATATTTCCAAAAAAAAAAAACCAGAAAATTTTTGAAAATATTTTTAACTATCTAGAACTTAAATAAAAATATTTGCTCAAAAATAGCCCTGTGTGACCCTACAGAAATTCCTGAAAGCTTATAAAAAAAATAATTTTATAGATTAAAATTATCTAAAAATTATCAAAAATTCTAAAAAGTTTAAAAATAATAAAATAAGCTATTTGGGGCTATTTAGGGGCCATAGAGACCATATATAACCTAATATTAGCATATCTCACATATAGACCTAGGTACATACCATTGCGATCTCAAAATCAAATTTCCACAAAAATCTCTAGTGTTTTCTATTTATTCAATTATTAATCAAAATAAAAATTTTGGTAGCGGATGCTACAGGTTCCAATCCCTTATATTATCATTTCACTTTAACACTAAAAATCTAAGCACCATTAATGCTCATATTGTTTGTCAAACATTAGGAATCTACTACAGTACTATGATCTAGGGGCGTGCACATATGGATCAAACCGACCAAATTAAACCGGACCAATAACCGAACCGATGGTCCTATCGGATTGGTTCGATTGGACTTTTAGATAACTTATTGGTTTGGTTCGGCTATGGTTTGGTCATGCCAAAATTTGTTTAAAATCGAACCAAACCGAACCCGCTACTAACAACAGTTTTCTATCAATGATCCATTACAAACATGATCACTAGTACTTTACAAACATGATACTTTAGTTAAAATAACTCTAGTTTTGTGGTCACTGATATTTTACAAACATGATACAAACGTGTAATAGTTGATACTCTTGTTAAGTTTTCTATCAATGATTACTGGTACTTTACAACCTGCATATCTAGTTCTGTGGAAACTAAATACTGAACCTGGGATGATGAGGGAGGTATTTAATATTAAATTTCATGCAACTCTTTCTTTCAATTGCAGGTACATATCTGTTTTTGTTGGCATGCCAACTTATGATTCTCTAGACTTATCATTAGGACAAGAACATTGTAAATTTTAGAAGTATTTAATCCAGCATCAACTAGTTGTAGAATTGTATTGATATTAACACCTTTTTTTCTCTTTAGAAACAAAACAAGATTATTAGAAACAAAACAAGATTAGAAACAAACTTCTAATCGGTTAGAGGCAATGACTTAATATTCAATATAAGTTGTAAAGCATATACCACCAAAACGTTGATAAACAAACATTGGTAGTAAAGGTACGGTCTATTTCATATTTACTCTGAACATTTGTAGTAAAGGTTATATTTCATACTTTAAAGTAGATCGATCAGCCAAACCAAATTGAACCGATCTAAGTCGGTTAGTTTCAAAATCGGTTTCGACCAGTTTGTTAGTTTGGTTCGATTGTGATTATTTTCAAACCGATTAACTTTGGTTCAGCTATGATTGACCAAATAAGTTGACCACCGATCGATGCACACCCCTACTATGATCAAGAACTCATCAGGTGCCGAAAACCATAACTTGGATTAATGCAGCTTCCATTCAGCCAATAGTAACATTCTCCTGGATTTGGCCTCGCGCTCCCGCTGTGTCAAGACTCGCATTCGCTCATTTGTCAAAATCAAAATTTACAAGCACCCCAAAATACGTCAGCACATACCAAACTCTTGTATTGTCCATTAATTATATCCATGTCAACAAAGTTCATTTGTATCCGTGTCGATGCAGCATAGGTATTTGGAGCTTCTGTAATAATTTTCTTGATAGTCAGAATTCATATATTCTAATGGATTTTTCTTGCAAAGTCGTGTTCTCCATAATCAACTGAAATAAATTGATGTCAATTATGGAATTAGTAAATTGACATGTGAAAAAAATATGATCACAAATAGATTTAGTGACTTTCTAGTAAACTTCAAACCTCCATAATTTGCAATACTTGTGTCATGCAAACAAATTATTGATTTCAGCAATCTTGTATCGCTAAAATCTAAATGTTTGTCTGGACGATTTTTTTTGGAACAATTGACCTTTTGGTTAATCGCTTGCCTCAATTTGCATGTTGTCATCCTTTCCTGCATGTGCAAACCTTGATGTTTGCACTCAAGCGAGTGCTATGTCGACACTCAACGCACAAGCGTCAGGCCCGTGCACCATGCATTGGCATTCATTCGTGAGCCGAAATTTAGCTTTGTTCGCTCTCACTGCAACTTATGCATACCCTCCATTAGCGGATACGAAGGATTGGGAAGTGGTGACGAATTTCATGAGTGAGAGAAGATTTATTTTTAATTATAATTTCTTATCTATTTTTTTATGTATTATTGTAATTACATTAAAATTACCGAACTTGAGTGACTCTTGGGTTACCGAGGGGAGGTATAAGACTCTAGTCTGTGTTATCCCTGGGTGTGATATTAGATGAAAACTCTGTGAGATGTTTGCATCACTTCAAAGGAAGGTGCAAGTCAGAGATCTATGAAGATCCTAAGAAACGAATTCACATATAGAGCTTCTAAAAAGAAGTTTACAAAATGAATTGTTAGCGGCAGCGGGGTGAAGGCTCTTTAAACATTTAATAACAGAACACGTTCTTCCTCGCAAACCAGTTGCGATTGAGACAGAACGTTTACAAAAGATTAAGAAGAAGAGAATCAGAAGAAGATTGCTGGGGTGTAAGAACACTGGCGCTCAAAGCTAGATCCGTCCACACGGTCAGCTTCCAGGAAGCAGCAAGTTCGTAAGAACTCTGGAATGCTATGCCAATCCGCTCACAGAAACCTCGAAAAGATGGGAACTCATAAATGGCGCCGACGCAGAAGCTCTCTCTTCTCTCTGTGAAAAAATTCTTCTTCACTGTCACTTTTTCGAGAGAGAAGAGAGACTCTATAAATAGGGTGTCACTGTAACCGCCCATATCCGAAACGTGCATGACATTTGAATGTCAGATCCTAAATTAACGGATCCATTATCGAACGTTTCAAAACAGTTCAGAACGTAGACTGCCGCGTTCTGTGTGAAACAGCGCCACTGAGTGAGCATCAAAGTGCGCCACTGCGCTCATGTACGTATGTGCAGCACCCAAATGCTCATGCGTGCAGTCTGGCACGCGAACGGATGCGCAAACTGGCGCACAAACGGTCGTGCAAACGAGCGCAAATTGACGCACAACCGAGCGCGCAAACCGGCGCACAATCTTGTGCGCAAACTTGCATACAACATAGCGCGCAAACGACCGCACAGAGGCTCGCGCAACGAGCGCAACAAAAGCGCACTATGCATCTAGAGAGCTAACGTACTAAGTGCAAAGTGTGCCAAAAAAATGCCACATTATGCCCACGAGCCCGAGTTCGAGTCCGAGTCGCTAAGCCCCTTCAGGGCTTAGCTCCTATAGAATTAAATTGAGCTTGGCCAAAAAGCATGAATGCTTTAATGGATGTCTTATCCTTGCCTCTATGTAAAATAACTCTATATGGAACCCTCCTTAGGGTCACCTCCCCATGTGCATCTCTCTACTCCTCAAAAGGAGTTATATTGAGATACCCATGAGTTTGCCTATCCGATGTGGGACTAAACTTATATGGCTTGTTGAGAGCAAGATCTCTACAAGTCAAGGAAAAACTCCAACAATTCCCCACATATCTCAATATATACAGGATTGAGCGTTCCCCACATATAGTAAGTGTCCATCATGCATTAGGATAGATATCGCTGACGACTTGAATCTTTCCGCATGGGTTGAACAACAGTATGATACAAAAATAGACTAAACCTTGAATTCTGCACCATAGTTGAAATTCTTCCATCTCACATAATATAGTTACATGTGCTTCTGGCTGCACATTAAAGGCCTTGTGCCAGCCGGGTTTCAGTGTATTAGTTTGGACGTCCACAAATTTACCCTCAAGAGACGGCCTGCTATCTCTGTCCATACATTATAGGTGAGTTCTTTATTAAAGAGACAAGGCATGAAGCCTTGCGCTTCCCTTGCGGTGCTACGTCGCTATGACATGGCCTAAAGTCGAGGCATTATCCCTACCAGGGAACCTCATCGTAGTGTCAAACTACTGTAGCATGAGATTACAGCCTCTTTGTAGTGCCATACTACCCAGCATGAAGCCTTAGGCTCCCTTGCGGTGTTATGCCGCAACAACATGGATTGCATGGTCAAGGCTTTACCCCTATTCGGGTACCTCATCATGGTGTCGTGCCACTGTAACATAAGAACATCCTCCCCTTTGTAGTGTTGTCTACCCCTCTTTAATTTCATTATATAGCATTAGGCTACCTGCCTATTTGCGGTGCTACGCCGCTGTACTTGGCTCACAAAGTCGAGTCATTAACCCTAACCGGGAACCTCATGGTGGAGTCACCCCACTGTAGCATGGAGTTACACTTCTTGTAGTGCTGCTCTACTATGCTTTCTATAAAGCACACCAGACATTCACTCTGCCGGAGAACTCATTAAGGCGTTTTAAGCCATCCTCAATATATGATTCATTTTTCGCAAAGAAATATATAGTAGACAACAGTGGTTATGGGTCCGTAACCCTTCCATGTTCCAAAGAACAAGTACCCACTATTACCTAATAGTTTTTCCAATCAATGGTCCTCCCTTGAACCAAAAGTTAGATGTCTAGTAGATTTCTCTTTGAACTAATAACATAAAACTTTATGGTATGATTGCAAAAGACACACTATTGTAGAAGCATGAAAAAGGGGATATTACTTTTAATCCCACATCAGAAAGGAGAAGAGGAGAAGTGTTATTCCACTCTATATAAAGAGTCCCCTTGCCTCCTTTAAAAATGGCACCAAAATAAAAAAGAAGAAAAAAGGGAGCCCATTTTCAGGGAGCCCGTTTGAGCCACAAAAAGTTGCAATAGTGCCTCTTCTTCTTTTGGATCGGCTGCAATCCTTCACTTGCCATCTTGGCAAGAAAAAGTTGGGCTATTATGAAGAAATCTAAGATGGCATGGGCCATGCACCCTCCAAGTGTTATGTCAGCAGCAAGCCAGAAACGTGTGCTAAAAGTCATGCATGCGGCTAATAGCAGGCTGTACAGAAGTTGACTCAGGTGCTTTCTCACGTGGAATGGGGTCAACACTTAAAGTTCCCCTTCCACTTGTGCGCATCTTCTGCATTTTGAACCAAGTCAGGGGGTAAAACTTGTGGTGTCAAACCTATGCGCCTACGTGGGTTGTACGCATAAAGTAGGTTTCACTTGCAATACGTGCTGCTCTCCTAGTAATGATCTGGGTGCATTTTATGCGCTGGAACTGGATAAGGGGTTGCGGTATTCATATGACAACCCCGGCACTTGGCCTCACCATGCGCCTGAAGGGGGTGTGAAAGTGAAACTCCCCCTCATGATTTACGTAATTTGATCACTCACAAACGCAGATCAGAAAAGATGACCATTAAGCATGATGCGCCCCGCACGGGGCACACTTGTGCCATAGTTACCATTAACTGTTGTTGTTGTAAGACAGTGGCTCCACCACCAAGGCAGTCTGTGTTCCAGCGACTTCAATCTGCTGCACCTGTCGACATTATCTCGGAAACGTGATGCCAATTGAAGACTTTGTAATAGCCTACTCTCAACTAGGCACATCACTCTAACATATCAGCTAGGCACATCGTCTCAGCCCTGCACATTAGTTTGCAGACGCGTTGTCCTCCCTCGTCAGAGCGAGTCACTTTCTCGTCAACGCATCGACGCATCTTCTAGCCTGGGGCTCTTCCATCATAATGAGGCTTGGGCACATCAAACCCAAACCATACATTTAACTTGGCACCCAACGCCATCTCATAGAAGAATACTACCGACAAGGGGCTCAAACATAAACTGTCATATCTATTTCTGGCGTATCTTAGTCTTCTGAAGGAGTTCATTATCAAAGCTTCTTCGAACAAGGAGATCCACAACCCACAGTGTAATGTCTTACAACGGAGGAGGATCAGTCGAATTCATTTTCGTCGAGAAGTCGAGGGAAAGACAAACAAAACTCTCTCTCAACTGTTGCTATTTATAGGCCGGGCAAATCAAACCCATGCGCCAAGTGGCAACCTTCCCGAAGTTAGTACAATGAACTTATATTTATGATGATGAATCTGCCTCTTCAAATTCAGCCAAGTCAGAGAGCCATCAATGCCTCGAAGAACTCACCAGACGGACCAAAGAAGATATGCCATATGGAAGATGTGCTATCAGCACCATGCGCTCTGCACCAATACGCCCAATAGCTATAGTTCATTCCATCAAATATTGGGAGTCTATTTGTGGATTGTACTTCACCTGTGAATATTGAATTCACCACTGCCATATTTATACTCTCTAGAGTGTTATATATGAATATAACCCGCTTTGATACCAATTGTAGGACCGTTTGAGCACCTCTAGAGGGGGGTGAATAGAGTGTGTACGTGTGCAGCGGAAAATAATTACCAATTAAAAAATATTAAGCAATTATATATTATGGCAAATAAGAGACGATAAATAAAATGCGGTAAAGTAAGAGTCAAGAATTCAAACTCAGTGAACACCACGATGTATACTGGTTTCTCTCTGAGAGGACTAGTCTAGTCACGAGTACTCTTGCTCGCTGTTAATCCACTATGACACAAGCTTTAACTGAGCGCTTGCAACTCTTACAATATCATGATTGGCGACAAGTGCACGACCGACTTCACAACACCGTGCTTGGTGACGAGCGCACAACCGACTCTAGAAGGCAATTGGAAAACTAGAACGTTTTCTGAATACAACCTCCGATACAACTCTTCAACACCAAACTCCAGATTAAACAGAAACTGTACTGGCTTGGCTAAGAGTCGTAAAGGCTTAGATATGAAAGTAAAAAAAGCTCAGAACACTTTAGATAGAGAAGAGAAGAGATGAAATTGGATTGTTGAGATGAATGGTAATCTCAACTCTATTTATAGTGTTTTGGGGGAATCGAACTCGGGCAGAGTTCGGACAGAGTTCGGATGCTAGGATTTCGCAAACGAACGTTGGATGCAGATTTGGTGGAAACTAAAATTCAAATAACATAGACCGAACTCGGGCCGAACTCGGACCAAACTCGGTCAGAGTTCTGTCAGAGTTCTGCTGGTTTAGAACAGTAAGGAATAAACCAAATTTATATAGGTTTTGGGCTTTTTGGAATTGTGGACTTTTGGGATAAGTAGGTAGGCTTATTTTTGTTTGTGGACTAAGAAAAATCTAAGCCAGTACCGATCCAATCAATCTCACATTTTTCCTATACTCAATAAAAGGAAAAATACATAATAAATATGAAAACAAATGGCCCTTTTGATGACGTCTTTTTCCTGACATAGAAGACACATTCTTTCTTGACGGCAATCGTCCAAAGATAAACAGATCTAGAAATCTGAATACCTTTCAGGGACTTTGCCCCCGAACCCCTGACGGGAGGCGCTACCCTCTCGACCCCTGTCCGTTGACCGGGCAGCGGAACCCCCGATGCGAGGCCCTGGATAGGTCGTTGGGCGGTTCAGAGAAATTTTTTTGTATAACGTCGTCTTTGGCCCATTAATAATTCTCCATTGCATATGTCCTGGTTTGATCATGTTTGATGATGCTTACAGCATGTATACAAATACATGTTAGGCAAACAAAATAATATAACTGATACAAGCATAGCAAAAGAATATTTAGGACAATGCTAAGTATAAGTAGCAACATGATAGCGATTACACGAATATTAGTGACATCATTATGTTAAACTTAATTAATTAGCCATATTTAAAAACATGATATAATCATTGGGCTAACAATCTCCCCCTTTTTGATTATGGCAAATCCTTTAAGTTTAATACATATACAATAGATGCATGTATCACTAATAAACACATAATACTAGAATATTGTGTGCTAACTTAAACTTATTTCTCCCCCTTTGACATGATCAAAAAAAATAAGCTCCCCCGTAATAAGAGAGAAAACGAACTCAAACATAAGTACAACAGGAAGGCAAAAAATAATCGTGATCAAGGATTAGGAGAACTGTGAAACGACACGTTTAGAAAATTGCATAACTAAAGTAGAAAAATTTGTCAAAAATAGTTGGTTGAACTTATTAAAATCAATCAATACATAGTTTACCAACTAGAATAAAACTGTAGTTTTGAAATTGATTTTAATAGGTAGATATCAATAATGTATAATCCTATTATTGGTCATAAATAAATCATGAGTAATAGAAACTAGTATATATAAAAAAATTAAAAATATAATGAGACTTTCAACAATGATCACAAAAAAAAATATGATTCATAATTTGCCCATACAAATTAGTGAATCAATTCCATAAAGAGTATAATCATTGGAAAAAAAATCTAAAGACGTATACTAGAATCTATGCAAAATCTATACCAAAGTTCATGCATTTGAATTCAATTACCATAGCATGATAAATCAATATCCACTAGATAAAAATGAAGGTAATGAAGACAAAATACTTAAGAAGGAAAAATTCAGTCGACTTGAATGCTCCCCCGCAAAGTATGATTAGTCTAAATAAGATAATCATGAACTTTGAGATAAAATCTCAATAAGAAATGCCAAATCAGTTCAACTCAAAAGAATCATTAAATTAGGATAATCAACTATATTTGGCAATATATTTTAAAAAAAATAAAAACTCGAATGAGAGAATTAAAAATAGATAATAATAATAATAATATATTCTCTCATAAATCAAATACAGATTCAAATATCATGAACAACTCAACAAGATATTTAAGGTAAAAGAATATATGTCAATGATGAACTAGCTATACCACATATTAAGGGCATAAAATAATTGAAACAAATAATTTGCTCCCCCTTAAAATATGCGTATATAGTTCAAAAATAATTTAATAGATAAAATAAATAATCATAAGGTCTAAGGAATATCCAAGATATGCATCTTTTCTTTCCTTTGATCATATGCATATAAAATTCCAAACTCAAAACAAATATCATCTTTAGGCAAATAAAAGAAATATCCAATGAATAGATGCTTAAAGATGAACAAACAAAATATATCTCCAATATATATATATAATAAATATTTCAAGACATTAAAAGATTTTGAAAACTGTCTTTAATAATAACATTTGAGCACTGGACATATTCAATAAATCAAAAAGAAATCAAAAAGACTTTTCAAAAATGCGGAATTTATTACGAAAAATTGTCTTAATAAATGTTCGAATGCATCCATTTAGTCCTCAGACTGAAAGCCGGCGATTCGAATCACGAAAACAATTTCAATAAAAGATTCCATAAATCATAAATAAATCCATTTGAACAAATAATAATGTCCAAAGAAAAGTGTATTCTAGATATATGGCATGTCAAAGGGATAATTGATTTGCAACAATTAACTGCTCCACCTTTACATGGCTATATACAAAAAAATAGTATTGACAGAAAAAAAATTCAGAGACATATTTCCAGAAGTAGAAAGTTAATCCAAAAATATTAGGTCTTCTTATCAAAGTTTATTTCTTTCCTTTTAAAGCCTTAGCATGGTGTCCACCTGACAACCGTAAGGTTAAAGAAAAGAAACGCTTTGAGAGAGAGAGATTCAATTTGCTTGACTTCTTCCCGTAAAGAATTACTGCTATAGGCAGTTAGTAACTTGAATAAGAAGAGAATAATAAAGCTTAAAATCATGCAAATTAAAGACGAAATCATAAGATCATAATATTCACTGAGTAGTCACAAAATCATTAAGTCTTAATCTCGAAAAGTGTGACAAAAAGAATATATCGAAAGATGACAAATATTAACCTATGGAAGATCAATGTATATTACCTTTTGTAAAATTAAATTATTAAATAATATGATCCATCAAATCTAAAATATAAAATCCATCAAATAACAATTGCAGCTAGATCTCAATAAATCTTTAACTTATAAAGCGTTGATCAATCTTGGGTTAGCTGTAGAGGTACTGTCCCAGCTAACGGAGGTTCACCGGGGAACACTTAAGTACCATTTCGCTTTAGCCGTAACCATGGTGACAAACAGACCCTTTGTAGGTTTGTACCCAAAACAAATCTCTTCTTTAATAATCGAGGATTTAAGAAGAATTAGTGCAATATGAAATAAATTATATTCTATGGACTTAAAAAGAATTAGAACAATGTAGCAAACAACATAAGATGTATCAATTACATTAATCCATATGTGCTACAAAATCATTGGGTAACAATAAAATATAAAATATTTGTAACTCAAAATGTAGGACCTAGATACGCTGATGTATTTTGGAACCTAGGGGATTGGGTTCAATACCTTGGATCCAGAACTAGACAATAGTTGCATTTAGACCTTAACAAATCTTAAGTTTATAAAGTATTGATTACTTCGGGTTAGCTGTAGAGGCCGGTTCCCAGCTAGCGGTAGTCCGAAGACTAGTACACCGTGTCGCTTCAGGCTATTTATACCTGTAGGACAGAAGGACCCTTTCGGCTTGTTCCTAAAATAATTTCTACTCTTAAGAACTTAGATTCAAAGGAATATATGCAGTATCATCGAACATCGTCGAAATCTAGAATCCCTAAAAGTAAATACCCAAGGAATGGTTTATCAAGATCAAGATATTAAAAATGTATCCAAAATGTCAACCAAAAAGTCAAAAAAAACATACATCATTAAAAGAGGCTTTGAGGAAGAAGATAATAAAGAGAAGAACATGAATTTGTTCAAAAAAATAGCTTACATATGAGATAAGCACAAGTTTGAAACTACTTTTCAAAATAATATAATATAGAACTTGAACTTAACTCATATATCCCCATAAAGATATTTATACAATATAAGAAACATGCGAGCAATATATGATTGATAATGATTATTCATGTATCATTAACAAGCATAAAAAATATCACAATATCAAAAATATGCATAAATAAACTTTATCAGACAAAGATGTAATTGATTCATAAGAAATTAATCAAAATAAAATATGAGAATCAATAGTGAATATATTATGCAAGCACAAGGTTAACATAAAAGTATATGTATATACTTTTTAAGTAAATAGGAGACTTGTGCTAAACATACATACTCACAAAATACCGATCAAAGTAAATGTGACATGTTAAAGACAAATCGATAAGAAGTGACCATTAAAAAATATTAAAGGCAAAGAGTCAAAAGCATAAACCAACAACAAAAGCTTCTATAGACTAGAGTGGTATGCATCTTCATAGATAAATACTAAGAGTAAAGAGCATACCTAGATAAATGTGTCACACTAATAAAAGAAAGACTATATAGTGTGAAATAATCATTTAAGCTAATCAACTAGTCATGCTAAGATTATAACTCACATAAGTGATAAACAATTAAAAGATATCAATGAGAGCTAATATCAATACATCAATAAGAATATGCTAGATATTAAAAACTATTTAGAAAGCATGTTACCGAAGTGGTTCTAGTGACCACACTTATGTTGGTGCAATTGCTTGAAAGATGACCTTTGTAGCTTTGCAATCACCAACATGCTCCATGGTTCTAAGGTTCAGCATAAGTACCTACACCTGAAATATTAGGTGAAGACTTTGGTATCCAATACTTGGATCCATATTTGTTAGCTTTGGGAACCCATTTGCACAACTTCACATCAACAAGTTTTCTAATCTGACAATAATTAGAAATATGTCCATTCATACCACAATAATGACAAAAAGTATTAATATTCGTACTATGTGCAGTAGTATAAGAACGTGCGGTGTGATATGTCTTGCATGATTGACTATAATAAAAAGCATGGTTATGTTTAACCTTAGCTTTGCGTGCTTCGTTTGTAAAAGATCTGTCGTGTGTGATTTTGTGATGTGTCTTGTGTTAGACTGAGTCATAGGTTGTACTACCTGCTTTTCCAGTCTAATCTCTAACTTTTTAGAGTTAGCACATATCTCATCATATTTAACAGAAAGAGCATCAATTCTACATGAAGCAATAGAATACTTCTTCTTTTCTGATTCTAATTCCTCCTTAAGTTTAGCATTTTCTTGAGTCCTTTTCTCAATGCATTCAAGTGCCTCATGCAATCTAAACTCAAGTATGGAAATCTCAGTAGAATTATCAGAAGTAGAAGTATTTCTAGCATCATTCAATAAGCAAGTCAGCTTTTCATTCTCAAGCTTATAGCAGAGAATATCCTTTCTAGCTTGCTTATACTTATCTAATACTTTCTTGTGTTCTTTCAATAGATCACTGAAAGCATCAGATAGGTCATCATAAGAAAATTCACTCTCTGCAAAAACAGAGTTATTTTGTACCTCATTGGATAATGCCATTGAGCATATATTTGTAGCTTGACGAGGTCTCTCTTCTTCTTCTTCAGATTCGCTTGCCTCGCTTTCACACCATATGCTAGTGGTAGAGTACTTGTGAGATGACGACCTTTCTTTGTTTGATCGTTCATAGTGACTCTCCTTTCTAGCAGTAGTACAATCTTCTTGGATGTGGCCTATCTTCTTGCGGTTGTCACATACAAGCTCTTCTTCATATATAGGGTTGTGTTGAACATTAAATCTCGATGCCGTCATACACACATTTGCTTCATTATAAAGACTATCCTCCTCTCTGGAGTCGCTAGCACTACTTTCGTACCTGCACTCATAAGTAGCTTCAAGAAGTTTCCAAAATTTATGAGATGTTGTGCAAGTAGTAATGAGATTGAATACATTGAAGTCTACAGCACAATAGAAAGCATGCTTTGCTTTTGCATCAAGGCTAGCTAACTTCTTCTCTTCCTCTGTGTAACTATAATAAAGCTTGTTAATAATAGAGGATGTGAGAATAGAAGTGATAGTAGGCTTTTGGTAGCCATTGACAATAATTGACCATAAGTCAAAGTCTTGAGACTTAAGGTACAAGCTCATCCGTGTTTTCTAATAACTATAGTTCATTCCATCAAATATTGGGAGTCTATTTGTGGATTGCACTTCACCTGTGAATATTGAATTCACGGCTGCCATATTTATACTCTCTAGAGTGTTATATATGAATATAACCCGCTTTGATACCAATTGTAGGACCGTTTGAGCACTTCTAGAGGGGGGTGAATAGAGTGTATGCGTGTGCAGCGGAAAATAATCATCAATTAAAAAATATTAAGCAATTATATATTATGGCATATAAAAGAAGGTAAATAAAATACGGTAAAGTAAGAGTCAAGAATTCAAACTCAGTGAACACCACGATGTATGCTGGTTTCCCTCTGAGAGGACTAGTCCAGTCACGAGTACTCTTGCTCGCTGTTAATCCACTATGACACAAGCTTTAACTGAGCGCTTGCAACTCTTACAACACCGTGCTTGACGACAAGTGCCCGACCGACTTCACAACATCGTGCTTGGTGACGAGAGCACGACCGACTCCAGAAGGCAATTGGAAAACTAGAACGTTTTCTGAATACAACCTCCGATACAACTCTTCAACACCAAACTCTAGATTAAACAGAAACTGTACTGGCTTGGCTAAGAGTCGTAAAGGCTTAGATATGAAAGTAAAAAGCTCAGAATACTTTAGATAGAGAAGAGAAGAGATGAAATTAGATTGTTGAGATGAATGGTAATCTCAACTCTATTTATAGTATTTTTGGGGAACCGAACTCGGGCAGAGTTCGGATGCTAGGATTTCGCATACGAACGTTGGATGCAGATTTGGTGGGAACTAAAATTAAAATAACATAGACCGAACTCGGGCCGAACTCGGACCGAACTCGGTCAGAGTTCTGTCAGAGTTCTGCTGGTTCAGAACAGTAAGGAATAAACCAAATTTGCATATGTTTTGGGCTTTTTGGAATTGTGGACTTTTGGGATAAGTATGTAGGCTTATTTTTGTTTGTGGACTAAGAAAAACCTAAGCCAATACCGATCCGATCAATCTCACATTTTTTCTATACTCGATAAAAGGAAAAATACAGAATAAATATGAAAACTAATAGCTCTTTTAATGACGTCTTTTTCCTGACATAGAAGACGTATTTTTCCTTGACGGCAATCGTCCAAAGATAAATAGATCTAAAAATCTGAATACCTTTCGGTGGCTTCGCCCCCGAACCCCTGACGGGGGGCGCTGCCCCCTCGACCCCTGTCCACTGACCGGGCAGCGGAACCCACAATGCGAGGCCCCGGATAGGTCGTTGGGCGGTTCAGAGAAATCTTCTTGTATAACGTCGTCATTGGCCCATTAATAATTCTTCATTGCATATGTCCTGGTTTGATCATGTTTGATCATGCTTACAGCATGTCTACAAATACATGTTAGGCAAACAAAATAATATAACTGATACAAGCATAACAAAAGAACATTTAGGATAATACTAAGTATAAGTAGCAACATGGTAGGGATTACATGAATATTAGTGACGTTATTATGTTAAACTTAATTGATTAGCCATATTAAAAAATATGATATAATCATTGGGCTAACACCCACTCCAGCTCGCCACCCATCAAACATATAATGCTATGTGATAGAGTTAACAGCACGTTCCTCGAAGACTGTACGGTTGGCAGCTTTCACAGTAAACGAAGAGCCGCCGATGTCAGCATCATCATTACTTGCTTTTGTCGACTATAGGTGTCCTTGCCACGTGGCCGACCGATCATCTACATGTTCCTTCACAGCCATGCGCCCAGAAATCTGCATCTGTCTCAAAAGCCATGCGCCTCCGACTTACTCCTGATCCCAAAAGACAGAAGCCAAGTCTCTGCATGCGTCTCCATAGCCATGCGCATAAAGCACTGCATGCACTTCAGAAGCTATGCGCTCAGACTTGTCTGTGACCACTAAAAGTCATAGATGGAGTCGCCCTATGTGCCAGATCCTAGGCGCATCCTGACAGATCATTCCTCCCACCAAATTCGAGATCTTTGAGCCATAGACATGTGCCACATATCTTTTGACTCAGTTCTGCTTAAGAATGGATGCTAACCACCTAAGATCTCAGCAACATACGAATATTCACAACTGCCACGTGTCAGCTCTACTACAGCCCAATAGTACAGTTCAAGTAAGATTCTGTTTCAACTCAGGACGCATCGTCCATGCACCCCACTGCATCAGCCATATGTCGTTCCACATACAGGCACATCCTATATATGTGCGCATGAGCAGACCAGTCTACTGCCTATAAATAGAAGGATCATTCCTTCATCCATACACACAGACGGATATACGAACAAATATAAGAAGAAAACACTTAATATCTACTTCTCCTCCAAACGCTCCGACATCCAGAGCAACCCAGACCATCATGTAATCCAAGATCGTCGTTATTTCATCAACGGAATCAGTACATTACCACTCGCTCCACCGATACAGTTTCCAGATAAAAAGTATACTCCTCGGACTATGTCTAAGTCCTACATTGTATATTGTTCTGTTTGTAATTGAAATACCAAGGTTTATCAATCAAAAAGACCTCGTCGCATTTTTTGATGGCGACAAGCTGGCGACTCTGCTGGAGACTTCTTTCTCTTCTAACGAGAAATTTGTGTCGTAATCCGACGACAGCAAGCTTGGCTCCTCCCACAAGACACACGTGGTGCGCCTCAATCAATAGGCGCATAAGGAATTCATCTCTTAAGGCAGCTCATGTCCTTCGAAGCGTCTGCCAAAGCCGAAGAAGACTCGCCAAGTCTGGGTGCGCAAAGGCGATGCGCCGAGCACCACCATTGAAGGGGATACGCCACCGCAGTCCACCCTTTCTGCTGACATTCTCAGCAAACAAGGTGCACATACTAGTACAGCACATTTGCCAGGGAAACGCAGTATTGACTGCATTCCCCAACTGTCCCCTTTCAAGTCGAAGAAGAGGTGCCGCCAAAATTAAGGCGCATCCAGCTTCCCGCACATGGACTCTGACATGCAGGGGAGGACTGTCACTTCCCGATCCCGGAGGATCAAAAACTAGCCACTGGGCGTGATGTCGTACAAATCTAGATTGCACTTGTACAAGGCAAAACCATTACAGTTTCTGATATTTCTCAGAAGAACATCGACAACGCAGCAAAACCAAGCAGACAAATTAAATTCACACAAGATATGAAGAAATGTATCTCTTTATTAATAATTGTAATAGATTACAAGACTTGCAGCGGAATACAGAGTTTACAATTGATTACAAGACTCTTGAATAGCCAACTGAATGTATACACTTGCTCTTTAGGCTACAACTGAATATACCAACTTCTTTACAATAAACTTGCCAATTTTGCTATAATCTCACTGGTACAACTGAGTTATACTGTTCCATACATTATGTCCCGTATAGCAGAAGATATCATTTTGAAAGAAGAGCTTCTTCACACCCATCCGAATCATCAATGCCAAGCACTGATCAAATGATTTCTCCTATACGCAAGCACCTGTAATATTGCCCACAACGTGGGTCAGTACATCATCAATGTACTGGCGAGTGGTGCTTTCCAACTCACCAAAGAAGACAACACTAAGTAATCATGTTATAGATCATTATTAACAGTGGTCTTTCTCCTTGCCTTAGGGTCAATTTCATGTTTATATCCGATAAGAAGTAAAGCATGTAAATCTCATAGCCAACATAATTTAAAGCATACAGATATCACCCTTTGGTGATTCTTACCCACGGTCGTGTAGCCATCCCTATATATTTATAATACTTACTCAGCCTGCACAAGACATTGTTAGAAACAATATCATGATTCAATATAAATATAATCGTTCAGGTGATTCTTACCAACAGCAGACATCCTTCTCTGTATTTGAGTAATAACTTACTCTGCCTGTATAAGACATTGTTAGCACTGGACCTATCTATATGAAGGTCACTGACGACACAACATCTTGGACCGTCTTACAAGTATATGGCGACCTTACAGTGTAGGTAGCTAGCCCCATTGCAATTCCCGTATACCGATGCCAGTACGTCGGCACCAATCCTTGTTCCCCATAGGACGAACCAAGTCCGTGGCCGCGGATTACCGTTCTGGAAACTGCCTTGTATACAAGTTGTCTATGACCATGCACGTAATGCAACTTAACTAATAAGAGACATAACATGCATGATAATAACATCTTCCATACATAAGTCGTAGTTCTCATTTCATCTTTCCATCTTGCCTTCTTTCTAGGGTCTTAGCATAATCAACATTCTACATCGACGACGGGATAATAGAATATTGTTACCCAATCGCTTTTACCACATCTTCGATACCATACATCTTTCCAACCAACTCAATGTACTCACTGCCCAATCTTTTGGGACTTATCATCTGTTTTAGCATACATTCATTCGAATGCAATTCAAGCATACTCACTGTCCAGTTCTTGGGTCTTAACATCTATTTTACCATCTATGCATCGAGACAAAGCTCGATATACTCACTGTCCAAGTATTTGGGACTTTGCCTTCACCTGTCATGTAATTTATCGTAACATCGTACAAGCATACAATTCATCTAGCAACAACAGTTTACGTTCAGGTGATTATTTATCTTTCATTATCTTTCTGAATTCTATACAAGGTGTTATTGAGCAACTCAGTAAGAAACATAGCATACTATCCTTTATTTTAAGCGTGAAGCTAAAGGATCTTCGAAGGGTTCAACACTACTCATATTTATAAGAAGATTTCTGCCACGATCGCATAGCCTTCCAAGCGATCCTTCGCATAATCCTAAGTCCAACAAGGCTTCATCGAACCAACCATCCATCATAAGGCATTTTGCGGGTCGGGGCGCTACAATATATACCACTCGAAAAAAGTTTCATCCTCGAAACTTAAAACAAAACTCATCCCCAAAACTTCAACCGACTTTTTAGGAAATTTCTCAACGATCAACTTGCACTATTTAATATTTCTCCTCAATCTCTCGATTGATTTCAAGTAATATAACGTATCGATACAGCATCCAAATTGATTCAAAATAGTTTACCATCTTTGATCTTTCCTCCAACACTCGTGGAAATCCTTAGCACATAATAATCCTTCCCGTGGCTTCGTTTGAATTCAGCCTACCATTTAGTTGAAATCATACACATATTTTAGGCATCCCAGAAATACATGCACTTCAGCCAAGTTCAGTGATAGAGAAAACGAACGAGCTATGGTGTAACTTCTTTTTCGAACATCAGTAATTCTTTTCGAGCATCTCCTATAATCTCACTTGTCAATATTCCAACCAACCAATAACATAATAGATGTTACAAATTCCAACTCGAGAAATTTCCCACAACCGATCCAGAATTTTCTAAAGTATTCAGACTTAGATGTAGCAAGTATTCCTTTCAAGTTTTTTGTCATTCATGCCACCAAAGTTGATAAATCATATTACCACATTTCATTTGAATACCCTAATCGATCAAATCTTGTACTCATTATCGTTCGCATCCATACACTTTGTTTACGACTCGTAAATTCTCCGACCATGATTCATCCATCAAATTGTACCATTATTCCATTCTAACAACATTTCTTGCTGTACTCAAATATTTTCTCGCATTGATCAAGCCAACACATTATCCTCTCGCATAAGCAACTCTCATATTCCAGCAACATTAATCCCGAGGGTCCTTCCTATTCACATTCGCTTTCGTCGATCTCGTCTACATGCACTATCCAATTCCGTCATTACACTTATTCACAATTCTTATCCAATCAATGAAATTATTCCAACTGTCTCAAGGCACTATCATCAATTTACGCAGCTCAATATTAATCAACCAAATCCAACCAGTTCTAACAATTTTCGGCATTTTGAATAAAGGCAACCAAGTTTTCAAAACCAATATGATCCGTCATCCCATCCAACATTTTAATATCGAATTTATCCAATCTCCATTCCATTCCAAAGTTTACTTTCCAACATATCTCACACGTTCCGACTATACCCATGCAACATCAACAGGGACATCCTACGGATTTTCAACAGTCAACTTAGCATTCAGTCAAGTCTCTACGGCCAGCTATTCTAAGCTAAAACAAATATTCAGCTAACTAATCTGAGATGGATAGCTAATAGGGACATACTTATCTCTTATCTTAGAGGCAACTAATTCTTATCATAGGGACAACTCTATCTTATCTCAGGGACAATCTGACCAACTCAGGGAGATGAGACACCACCCCAATCTTATGAACTTGTTTCCAACACGGACAACTAAAATGACATAGACCACCAATTTAAAACTTAAGCAACCAATCGTACTCTAGGCAACTCTCCGACATTCTAGGCAACCAATCGATATTTTAGGGTCACATCATTCTACCCGTACTCATACTCGGGACATACCCAACGAAGTCTCATTCTAGACTAACCCACAACCGACAAAATCTATCCGACATTTTTTATAGGTCACTCCCGAAGCTATCTATAAAACCCCTATTTTTTATTTTTATTTATTATTATTTTATTAGACTTCAAATTTAATTTATACAATTTATGGTTTTTATTAATTATTAGAAACGACCTTAGCTATTGTTGAATTTTGGAACACAAGACTACCATGAGTTTTGGCACGGAAGATGTAGCAGTGTGCCTCGACTAGTGTACTAGCCATACCGGAGGAAGCCTAGCCATGGTGATGTCCAAACTAGGAAAACCAGACCAAATTGTGAATTGACTTATTTAAAGTATTTTAATTAAATATTATTTTTATATATTGATTTTTAGATGATCCGGTTTATCCAATTCAGCCCGAACTGGGCCCGAACCAAATTTAAGCCCATGTAGGCAGAGGATGGGACCAAGGTGGCCATGTTGACATATTTTATATACTTAGAAATATTTCTTAAATTATTTTAGAATTTTATGTACAATTTTTAATTTTTATTTATGTGTACAATTATTGGTATTTTATTATTAAATAATATCTTACAAAATGATACAATTTTTTTGGACCCAAATAATGGTGTGTAGTAAAGTTCTCCCATCGGACGATTTTTGTTATTTTATTTAAAACTATTTTATGGTGATTAATAAACATGTTTATTTTATTATGTATGATTTTATTATTTAGTTGATTATTGTCTAATGAAATTAAATATATATGTACTTATGTTTTAAATTAATTTTATATATGGATAGATAAGATTTAGATATTTTCTTTTAAATTTGTGATATTTTTTGAGGAATATATTTAGATATATGCATATATATAATATGTTATATATAGAAAGTAAAAGATTTGATAAGGAAAAAGAAAAAAAAAGAAAAGAAAAAGAAAAGGAATATGTGGTCGGTGTCACGACCCGCACCCTAGAGTAAGGGCACGAGAAGTGGGTACGTCCAGCCTACGCCGCAGTGTCGGCGATAGAACGCTGTCCTAGGTCAACATCTAACAATATAAAAGTAACTGTACAGTATATACACTCCGAATGGAGGTGACATAGCAAATACAGTCTCAATCACATCTAAGGTAGAGCATGATAAAAGAGATAAAATATGAAATCCACAAAGAGATACCACAGATAGAAGTCTAAGTGTCTAAGATACACAAACCCAGAAAACATCTCAAATCTCAAATACAGTAATCCATAAAGTAAATACAACTCAAGACAACTAAAATAACTATCTATACAATCTCTACTGTGTCTCCTCTAGGCTAGCAGGCAACCTCCAAGCTATCTGTAAAATTTATCAACAGGTCCAGTCAGGACAGGAACGAGTACAACTCATCAAGAAAATCCAAGTAAATAACAGAGAACTATAAAGCAGTTATAGACAGTTGTATTGATGAATATGTCAGTTTATATTCAGGTGATAGTAAGAAAGACAGATAAGTCCAAGGAAAGTAAGTAAATAAACAAGAGGAGAATCATGGCAATAAAGACTGTAAAAATAGAACTAGCTGAACCAGGGTAATATGATATAAAGTCCAGACAGTAATGTAGACAAGTGTAACTTTAATGTAAGTCCAGTACAAGATGAATCTAATACAAGATGAATCCAGTAAGGGACGATTCCAGTCATAGTGATCAATGATTCCAGGGTGAGTCCAGCCTATACTCTAGCAGTGTGTTTTAAAATACCGAGATCGACATGTAAACGGCTATAGATAATCCGGCACATCACACACCTGGTCGGGTGAGAGATGGCTATCATTCCAGTTTGATTCCAGCATAGGGTGATTCCAGAAATGGGGTATGTCTACATGTCTTACTCCAGTATTTCCCCTTCCAGCAAGTGAATCCAGAAATCCGACACAATAATTCAAGATGAGTCCAGCCAAAATATAATAATACCAGTAAATAATTCCAATAAATAATTCCAGTAGGTGATTCTAGTAATAGAAGCCAGAAATGATGATACCAGTAATAGAGGCAAGAAAATAAATGTGTGTCGTATACATGAATCCAGAATATCCATACGTGTTGTAACAGAGAATCGCATACAACTAACTAGAACTGAAGTACAGTAATTGACAAGTAAATGAGAGAACTATCAGAGAATATACTCGCCTGTATCCTGAGTATCTGAAGAATATCTACTGTCCGAGGAGTGGTGTCTGTCTCCTATAGAACAGCACAAGTCACAATATGTCTAAAATGATAATAAGATGCAATTCAATGCATTCTATATGAATCTAGGTCAATCTAGACTAAGGTCAACGCTTGGTCAACTCTAGTCAACCCTAAAAGTCAAACTAGGTCAAACCTAAGTCAAACAAGTCTAACAAGTCTCACTAGGCCTAACCAAGCCTAGGCTAGCACTCACACAATCACAAGACAATGTGAACCACAACAATGTATAATATAAAATAGATAATATATATAAATACATACCTTCATACATACATGCATATCCACATTACATACATATTTATATATATAGGCATATGTTACATCATGCATATTTACATAGTTACATAGATATATACATTCATTCATATTTACATACATACTTTTATACATTATATATGTTAACATTCATTACAATGCATTATATTTTACTTATACCTTTGATTGATTCATTCATTCATATATAACATTCATTCATGCATATTATATACTTACATGCATCTATACATTATATACATTGTATATAACATGTAAAAATAGAAGAGGAAAAAAAAGGGAAAAAACTGAAATGGAAAGGAAAGGAAAATGTAAGGAACAGGGAAAACAGTGGACATATACATGCTTGCATCATATATTCTACATTACCATACATGCTATCATTATATATTGTATTATATTATTTATATATTATGCATTCATATCTATCATTACATGTATACCTTGCATTCATATCTAGCATTCATTATATACTTTCATGCATACATTGTATATCATTCTTTCATTCATGCATTTATGCATTGCTTACATACATTATATTAATTGCATTCCTACATGCTTGCATTCAACCATATATATACATTAATGTAAAGAGAATATATATCATATATATATATCATTTCATTCATCTAACATATCATGTATTACATACTCTATATTCATTTAATACCCATACTACATAGGCTCATAGGTTACACAAAATGCATATATCGTATAGTCACTCTTCTACTTAAAACCAATACTATACCAATTGGGCATTCGCTAAATTCTAAGATTAAAGTATGTCATAGCCCTTTGTATTAGCTTTCCGAAACTTTAAACGGATCGCATTTTCGTGTCCGGAAGCTCCCAAAATCGCAAAAATACCGAAATACGTTTGTCTTTCGTACAACTGACACTCAAATAATTCTACAGAAAGTTATAGAAAGAATTTGGCTTATTAAAATATATATTTGGAAAGCTAACTTCGATACGGTTCTTTAAAAAAAACGAAAGATAAATCGGAGTTCTAAGCTAAAAGTTATGACATTTCTAAGTTGCTTTGGTTAATAAAAACGTGGATGAATATTATGACGAATTTGACAAAAGAACACATATAGGCCAAGATACTTGGATACAAACATAGGTATCCAAATGAAACTCATTCTAACCATCCTAACTAAGATCAATCCACTCTCTAACTATTATAAACTGAATTTAAATATCTATTTAAACTATTATCATACATACATACACATGGGGTGTCCTAATTTGGGATCTATCAAGTAGGACACAAGACACATATCTAAAATCCTCAAGAGAGCTCCAAATGGCCTCAAATTTGAATCTACATGGGACATATGCATGAGGATGGATCCTACGAATTCAAAACTAATTTATATGCAAAGAAAATTGATTTAGATGATGGGTTTTACCTATTGGAAGTGGAATCCCAATAAAATTCTTTAGGACACGGCTCCGATACGAAGATCCCTCAAAGTGGACACTCCTCCTTGCACTCCTCTTCCAATCCTTGGTAGCACCCTTTCCTTGGAGAATGGGAATGATTGAGGGAAGGTTTGGTGAAGGAATGATTTGATTTGGAGATCAAATCAATGGGAAAGCTCTCTAAAATTGGGAAAGAACAAAAGGAAAATAAAAGGGGCAAGATTGTAATGAATGAAATGAATCATTCTCTCCTAAAGGTGGCTGCCATAAAGTGTCCATTAGGGCTAATGGGAAATGTCCTAATTTCCCCTCTCTAGTCTCATATGGTTAAGTCTAGACTAGGTTCAAGTTTGGGGTCAAAATGATCTAGTTTTGAGTCTCTAACCTAACCATTCTAACATGATAAAAATTAGTTTAATTAACTAACTTAAATGTTGGGTCTTGTGAGCTATGCTTAACTTAATATTGGGTCCCATCTAGAGTTTAAGCTACCCGGATCACAATACAAGTCGAAACGAGACGAAACTCAAACCCGACTAAACAAATCCAATAAAAACAATATTAAAAATATAAAATTTTCCCAAAATATTAAAATATGAAAAATGACCAAAATCATAATACATCAATTTAATTATTATTAAAATAATCTAAAATTCACCAATTAATCAAAATCCTAAATAATTTAAAAGTCACAAAATGACCAAAATATCCTTAACCTAAAAAGTTGTAAATAGTCATTCTAATCACATGGTTAGGTCGCCATGGTTAGTCTCTAAGCTTAGCAAAACTAGGGATTAACTAGTTAACCATCACAATCATAATTCAAAATTTTAAATAGTTTTAAATTGATTAAAAAATTACCAAAAATTACAACATGAGTTAAATCTTATTATCGATTAATCAAAATTATAAAAGTTCAAAATTACCTTCATTTTAGAAAAGTGGGTGTTACAGTCGGCCCCACAAGTGTGAACCGACCACATTAGCAAAGGAATAGCACAGCTTTGTGCGCCCCCACCCCTTTATAAGCTAGCAACAACAGCAGCCTTAGCTTGTTGGCCGAACCCTATGTGTATATATATATATATATATATATATATATATATATATATATATATATATGAGTTTTAGAAACCCAAAACCCTAATCTCTCCTCCATCCTCTCCTCCCTCTCTCTGGCGAGCAACCCTCGGCCAGCAGCGTGACAGCAGCGTCCACATCGCGATGGCGGCAAACAACATCGACAACAATCAACAACAACAAGAACAGAATTTAACATCAAGGTATCCCACTTTCCCAATCGATTTCTTCTTCAATTCTAATCCGATTGTAGATCCGTAAATTCGTGTAGATAGCCCACATGACCCTCCCTCATCCCTTTCAAATAGATTTATTTATTCTGCAATAAATTTCAGTTTTAATTAAATTAAAAATCGCAAAAAATCAGTTTTTATAAAAACCTTAAAAACCCCGTACGAGGTACGTCCCGACAAATCGGGCGACCCCGTCGCGAACAGAAAGTACCAATAGGTCCGTATCGACTTTGCGGACGTGCGGACTTTGACGGAATTCAAATTGGTTGCGTGTGTGCGACGAATTTGACCCGTATCCGTCAAATTTTCCCGTATCAGATTTTTCAGAATTTCCTAATTACTTTGTGCACACTCATCAAATTGCGACGAAACTTGCGCCATTGGACTCGAAATATTTTTCTGGTCCTGTGAGCCAAGTTTGGTCCGATTCTGAGACCGTTGATCGGGACACTATTTTGGCGGGCCCACAATCCCACTCAACGGGCTATTTTGTGCACAGCCCACCGAAATCCAAAATTGGACATACTGTTGGGTTCGTCTCATCAAAACAAATCTGTAGACATATAGTTTGACGACTTTAGAGACCGTAGATATTGGCACGTATTTCGGTACAAAGCGGGTCCAACGGAGGACATCGTTTTGACCCAAAATTAGGAAATTGACCCTGTTCCAGAATCTAGCTTTTGGACAAGCATTTCCTAGGCATATTTTATATTCCAAACTCTTTTGTGATGTTTGTTGCAGCATTCGGAGTCATCTGCGGAATTTGGCTTTCTTGCTCTGTTTATTTGCCGGTTCGAGCTACTGGATTATTCTCTTTGCACATAACCTCAGGCAAGATACCTTGCCATTATACTGTTCATATTCGGTTGCATTTTATTACATATCACTGTTCATTTATTTCCAGTTCTTACCGTTCCCGATTTACTGTCTGTTCAGTGATATTAGATATACTTTGTTATTATCCTTTGATTACATGTGGACCTAGAGTTAAGAGACTACCGTTTGTAGTATATTGCATATACCTTGCCACAGTTGTACCACGAGGATGTGTGAGATGAGTAGCATGTAGAGGTTCTTGCGTGTGGGCTGATCCCCCATTTGCATGCTTTAGGGCTAACTGCTAATAGAGGCATGTTAGGAGACTTAGCAGTTAGTAGAGGTATATGAGACATGGATGTGACTCTGTTAGGCATTGGGTGGGAAGAACAGTTCCTTAACGTATGGGCCAAGTATGCACTTCCCTATTGCCAGTTATCTCCGCGGGAGATACGGTCCTGGATCCTGATACTGATTTACTGCTGGCCTCTGACATTCGATGAATGTTATGATTTGAGGTCCCTGGTATCCTGATAGGCCATACCTGAGATTACTGCTACTGAGCCAGAGTGCCCATGTGTTGGAGGTTTGTTCTTAACTGCATGAATACTGTAGTACGGTTAGATTTTCTTATTGTCGTCTTGTCACTTATTTCGGGTTGTGACATATTATATATTCAATTTATTATGGCATGTTCTTCATGTATCTTGTTACGTCCCTCTGAGGACCTGGTTATCTCTCCAGGTGTGTGCTTCTGTGATTTTGCAGGTGTTCTAGCCAAGGCCGTGATCTTCTCCATTCTTTCGAAGACGATTGCGCTTGGTTCGTCTCGTTATTTTATCGATCACTTCTTGTACATTTTATTTGAGATAGTTGGTAGTGGACTTTGTATCCGCCCAACGACTATATACATGACAAATTCAAAGTTGCTTTTATATCATTTTTTTATGTAGTGGATGAGATTTAGTTATTATGGTTCTACTGTATTTTACAGCTTATGTATACATACATGGTTTCCATATATTGGAGTGTACTTCGTATGTATACAGCTGGCATGTCGATGTACCTAGTCCTATATATTTTGGGACTGGGTGTTACATGTTTTTGTGGTGGCCCATGCTGGTCGAGTTTGTCACTTTGGTTACGTTACTGTACCGATGTGAGCCTGCAACATAGGATTAGAATTTAGGAATCTCATCCATACAGCTTGACCTCTTCCCTTGACTTCAAATTTCGAACTCTCGATCGACCTCCTTGAATTGCATCTTGCTTGATTCCTTTCTACCGTTGATTCTTATTTTGTACTTAGTATCAACTAGGAAGATGACTACACAAGTATATGCACATAGGTCAAACACATGGCTAGAATGGTTATATTGGCAATTGGAATACATTTAAGACTCTAATTGAGTTAAAAAAAATATTTCTAAAAAAAAAGTATGATTTAATGATTAGTATTTTGTAAAGTAGGCTATTGTCACGGAAAGTTTTAACCTTGAGATTTCTAAATAGTAAACACCAAAGGATTTACATAATTTCATACTTGGTTTAAGAAATTGATTGATTTTCAAAGATTTGATATTTATGATTTATTGGATTATAGTTATACATCTTTGAACAAATATAAAATTTATTTGATTTTCGAGTTTTAATGTTCATGATTTATTGTATTATAGTTATGCACCTTGAACAGTTATAAATTTGGTTTGAAAATGATCTTAGCTTTTAAAAATGGTCGTAGGAATTATTTAAATGGAGTTGTACAACTTGCGATTTTCGTGTTTATAAAATTTTAAATTTTAAGGGGAAGTAATGATGGTGAATTTTGGTTTAAAATATTTGAAAGTTATGAAAACGATTTTTGAGAATTTTTCTTTATTTTAAATTATGTCCTATGATTGAGGATTTACAAATCTATTTAGATTTTGGATAAAAAAAAAGATTTTGACTGATAAGATTATTTGAAAATTTAGTTTAATGTGGGATTGCTAATATAATTTTTTTTTTGAGAATTTCGAAGGATGTGATAGAAAGTTATTTTGATTGATTAAAGGAAGTTACCATTTAAAAGTTGTGAGTTTGTTGGAATAACATAGCATAAATAGAAGTTAAAATTTATGAGAGCATTGAGCTTAATTTTTGAGATTGCTTTTAATATGCTAAGAGTTTATTTATAAATTATTTAAAAAATTTAGAGTGTTAAATTTTTGATTGATTGTGAAATTTTTTATGGATTCGTAAATTATGAACTCTTGAGTTAAATAGTTGAATTTAAACGTTAATTTTGGAAAAGGTTAGTAGTAACATGATAAAAATTTTATGAGAGTGATTTAAATTTTTATGATGAATTTGAACGGCTTGGAGTAAATACAAATTTTGGTGGTATATTTTTGAAAGTTTATTTTTTAAACTTTGGAAGAAAACTTGAGTTAAAATATTAATGATAGGCCACAAAGGTAGCCCTAATGAGTTAGAAGTATTCCACACTAATTGCTATGTCACTCATGACCATGATAGTAGTATATACACAAGTGTTGTTAGTCATCTACCCAGCCATGTGACTGAATTTTCACCTCGACTTGCTCGACCTTCCTTCAATTCTAGATCTTTTAATTGCGACCTTCTAACCCATTCGCAATTTGAATAATGAGTTAATGGTTCCTTAATTGTATTCATCTAGGAGACTATCTTCTCTCCGGAATTGTATTCCTAAATTATTTTACTGGATTCTTTAATTAATTTTATTTCATGCTTTAACTTGATCTTTTTTATTTTGTGCATTAATTATCACCTCGTGAACTCCCACTTTTTATTTTTGATCTTCTGGCGTCCCCTACCGTGACTTGGATAGTTGGAGCACAACACTAGACTTTTTCTTCCAACAAATTTTATATGTAAGACCTAGACCAGTCCACCTTCATGTAGATTTATCATGTCCCACTAAAACACGTCTCCTTGTACACTATTTTCATGATATGACCTTCTGGTCAAAATGGCCAAACTATAACCTCTACCATGACACCAAAATACTTCATGACTTCAATTAAGAGACCCAACCTTGACCCAATCCCTTAACTCGATATATGAGTATGTTCTATTAAATTCCTTATGCTTAGCGTTGTGCTTTATCTTGGTTGCTTGACCCCTGGTCACATCACACTACTGGTTTAATTCTTGTAAGTTGGGTAGAATACCTCACCACCTAACAAACCTTTTTTCTTGTGAACCACATTAGTAAGTTCACTTAGACTATAGATTCAGAGGACCCTACCTTATCTAGTCTACCAAGCCAAATGAAAAAACACTGGGACAACTGTATAGGCCCAAACTTCGGGCGAGCCTTGATTTTTTAAAAAGATCTTGGACTATTTAAAATTTCTTCATCAGTACCTCCCTTGCTCATATTTTGACTATCTCATGCTGCTAATGTAGCTTCAATTTTGCAAGCTTATTTCGTTATCAAGCTTGATCATGACATATTTTATTGGGTGCACCCACTAACATATTGTCTAATCAGAACCTGTGCATGATGGTCTGATCAACCTATTGCACTTTGGTTCGCTTATCATATCTTATTCTATGCGAATGGAGACATAGTTAAACCTGCCTTAGGATCTCTTCCGCGACAGCCTTGGCAATTCTCTTTTGAATTATTTTCGCCGCCTATGAACCCCGCAATTCGTACTCAATATATAACACCGTCTTTGAAACCGTTGTTGTTCTTGTCTTTTACTTATTTTGGAAAGACAAGGCACTGTACTTGCTAGATATACTCAAGATATCATCTTTGGTTGCCCAATCGGTTAATTATACACAAATATAGATAGCCACCGACCGACTCATGTGGCTGTATCCTCGCCTTTAACTACTCCTCGTTCCTTAACCCTAGAATTGTTATCGTGTCCTCCCAAGTATTCTTGAGCACTCGAGAATGATTCTAATCGTTCACTTAATCAAACCCTCGACCAAGACGATTAGTATCCAGTTCTCCCTTAAGGGATCACATTTTCTAAAATTCTAATTTATTCTCTTTGGTTTACTCAATTCCTTACTGTTCTCTAAAATTGGATATTCAAAATTTTGTTACCTTCACTAGCAATCCTTATTCAATTCCATAACCATGATATATTTTTGTATATATCGACTCCACAAATTTTTCTACTGCACGGTGGTGTTGAACGACGTTTTATCGCCTCCTCAAAATTTTAATTGCATTTTGGTATTGACGAACTCTTCATATCCCTCAACCCTAAATTTCGAGGACGAAATTCTTGTAAGTTGGGTAGGATGTAAAACCCCTATTTTTTTAAATTTTTTATTATTATTATTTTATTAGACTTCAAATTTAATTTATACAATTTATGGTTTTTATTAATTATTAGAAACGACCTTAGCCATTGTTGAATTTTGGAACACATGACTACCATGAATTTTGGCACGAAAGATGTAGCAGTGTGCCTCGACTAGTGTACTAGCCATACCGGGAGAAGCCTAGCCATGGTGATGTCCAAACTAGGAAAACCAGACCAAATTGTGAATTGACTTATTTAAAGTATTTTAATTAAATATTATTTTTATATATTGATTTTTAGATGATCCGGTTTATCCAATTCAGTCCGAACTGGGCCCGAACCAAATTTAAGCCCATGTAGGCAGAGGATGGGACCAAGGTGGCCATGTTGACATATTTTATGTACTTAGAAATATTTCCTAAATTATTTTAGAATTTTTTGTACAATTTCTAATTTTTATTTATGTGTACAATTATTGGTATTTTATTATTAAATAATATCTTACAAAATGATACAGTTTTTCTGGACCCAAATAAGGGTGTGTAGTAAAGTTCTCCCATCGGACGATTTTTGTTATTTTATTTAAAACTATTTTATGGTGATTAATAAACATGTTTATTTTATTATGTATGATTTTATTATTTAGTTGATTATTGTCAAATGAAATTAAATATATATGTACTTATGTTTTAAATTAATTTTATATATGGATAGATAAGATTTAGATATTTCCTTTTAAATTTGTGATAATTTTTGAGGAATATATTTAGATATAGATATATATATATATATATATATATATATATATATATATATATATATATATATATATATATATATATAATATATATATATATATATATATATATATATATATATATATATATAATATGTTATATATAGAAAGTAAAAGATTTGATAAGGAAAAAGAAAAAAGAAAAAAAAGAAAGAAAAAAGAAAAGGAATATGTGGTCGGCCCCACAAGTGGGAACCGACCACATTAGCAAAGGAATAGCACAGCTTTGTGCGCCCCCACCCCTTTATAAGCTAGCAACAACAGCAGCCTTAGCTTGTTGGCCGAACCCTATGTGTATATATATATATATATAGTTATATATATATGAGTTTTAGAAACCCAAACCCTAATCTCTCCTCCATCCTCCCCTCCCTCTCTAAGGCGAGCAACCCTCGGCCAGCAGCGTGACAGCAGCGTCCACATCGTGACGGCGGCAAACAACATCGACAACAATCAACAACAACAAGAACAGAATTTAACATCAAGGTATCCCACTTTTCCAATCGATTTCTCCTTCAATTCTAATCCGATTGTAGATCCGTAAATTCGTGTAGATAGCCCATATGACCCTCCCTTATCCCCTTCAAATAGATTTATTTATTTTGCAATAAATTTCAGTTTTAATTAAATTAAAAATCGCAAAAAATCAGTTTTTATAAAAACCTTAAAAATCTCGTACGAGGTACGTCCCGACAAATCGGGCGACCCCGTCACGAACCGAAAGTACCGAAAGGTCCGTATCGACTTTGCGGACGTGCGGACTTTGACGGAATTCAAATTGGTTGCGTGTGCGCGACGAATTTGGCCCGTATCCGTCAAATTTTTCCGTATCGGACTTTTCGGAATTTTCCAATTACTTTGCGCACACTCATCAAATCGCGACAAAACTTACGCCATTGGACTCGAAATATTTTTCTGGTCCTGTGAGCCAAGTTTGGTCCGATTCTGAGACCGTTGATCGGGACGCTATTTTGGCGGGCCCACAATCCCACTCAACGGGCGATTTTGTGCACAGCCCACCGGAATCCAAAATTGGACATACCGTTGGGTTCGTCTCATCAAAAAAAATTTGTAGACATGTAGTTTGACGACTTTAGAGTCCGTAGATATTGGCACGCATTTCGGTGCAAAGCGGATCCAATGGCGGACATCGTTTTGACCCGAAATTACCCCTGTTCCAGAATCTAGCTTTTGGACAGGCATTTTCTAGGCATATCTTATATTCCAAACTCGTTCGTGATGTTTGTTGCAGCATCCGGAGTGATCTACGGAATTTGGCTTTCTTGCTCTGTTTATTTGCCGGTTCGAGCTACTGGATTATTCTCTTTGCACATAACCTCAGGCAAGATACCTTGCCATTATACTGTTTATATTCATTTGTATTTTATTACATATCACTGTTCATTTATTTCCAGTTCTTACCGTTTCTGATTTACTGTCTGTTCAGTGATATTAGATATACTTTGTTATTATCCTTTGATTACATGTGGACCTATAGTTAAGAGACTACCGTTTGTAGTATATTGCATATACTTTGCCACAGTTGTACCACGAGGATGTGTGAGATGAGTAGCATGTAGAGGTTCTTGCGTGTGGGCTAATCCCCCATATGCATGCGTTAGGGCTAACTGCTAATAGAGACATGTTAGGAGACTTAGCAGTTAGTAGAGGTATATGAGACATGGATGTGACTCTGTTAGGCATTGGGTAGGAAGAACAGTTCCTTAACGTATGGGCCAAGTATGCTCTTCCCTATTGCCGGTTATCTCCGCGGGAGATACGGTCCTGGATCCTGATACTGATTTACTGCTGGCCTCTGACATTCGATAAATGTTATGCTTTGAGGTCCCTGGTATCCTGATGGGCCATACCTGAGATTACTGCTACTGAGCCAGATTGCCCATGCGTTGGAGGTTTGTTCTTAACTGCATAAATACTGTAGTACGATTAGATTTCCTTATTGTCATCTTGTCACTTATTTCGGGTTGTGACATATTATATATTCAGTTTATTATGGCATGTTCTTCATGTATCTTGTTACGTCCCTCTGAGGACCTGGTTATCTCTCCAGGTGTGTGCTTCTGTGATTTTGCAGGTGTTCTAGCCAAGGCCGTGATCTTCTCCATTCTTTCGAAGACGATTGCGCTTGGTTCATCTCGTTATTTTATCGATCACTTCTTGTACATTTTATTTGAGATAGTTGGTAGTAGACTTTGTCTCCGCCCAACGACTGTATACATGACAAATTCAAAATTGCTTTTATATTATTTTTTTTATCTAGTGGGTGAGATTTAGTTATTATGGTTCTACTGCATTTTACAGCTTATGTATACATATAAGATTTCTATATATTGGAGTGTACTTCGTATGTATACAGCTGGCATATCGATGTACCTAGTCCTACGTATTTTGGGACTGGGGCGTTACACTATCATATAAAACTCCTCAATCGAATATCCAACTTTTATTAATTACCACTTGCATAGATATAACATCTGCTCGATCCAACTTGCATCCTCATATCGTACTCAAATTATCTATTCAATCGGGTCAACTATTCTGAGTCATAATCCAACATTGTTACCTCAATAGTCTACTATTTAGCATTCTTTCTACGGTCTCTTTGTGACATATTCATTTCCCACATTTTTAGATCATTAATACGGTCTGTACTCACTTAACCAACAAAATAAGGCAACTACATAATTGTATTTCTTCCGAGAGCATCCTTTATGAATTTTCTAGCGCCCAATATGGTCATCTCTTAACAATTCATGTTAACCATCAATATTCGTTTTGCATCATCTCTTTGTGATTTCATAAGAAGATTTACTATTCATGCATCGATCCAATAACTATGATATAAATCATCCCGCATCCGCATATCGGTTATCCAGTTGAATATGACATAACTCATTCGCTAAGTCATCATCCAACAATTCCATATTCCACCCAAACTCGTTATTCACACGACAACATCATCTACCGACATGGTCTATTACATATTGCTGCATCCCGATACTTATTTGTATCCCAGTCATCTGACTCTCGTAAGGAACATCTACTCTTTCATGCATTAAGGGACAAGCACTTATTCTCTATGCCTCAAAATAGTCAAGGGTCATAACTTGTTAATTCGGGACACATCAAATTCTCTCAAGCACAACTGCACAACGTGCTAAGTCCAATCCTCAAGCTCATTCTCTAACTTTTCGGTCGTTGATGCAACTCTCTGCATCTTCTAAATCATTCGCAACATCCCGATAAGCGCCTAACATCACCATCAATTTTGTCGGTATCCAACATGTAATTTTATTTTCTCAATTCCAACATCATTCTATATTCGGTCCATTTTATTCTTACAATCTTTCGATAGCAACACCCCACCATCATTACCAAGCCTACAGTCCTTTTACCCAACATAATGCTAACCATCAAAGCCTAGCGGTGGTTTATCCGAACACATCAAAATCTCGCAACGGGTCATCCGAACATAATCATCAAGGGACACGCCTAGACATCATGTATCAATCGTAATCTCAGCTACGACTCGATACTACCCAATACCTTATAGGTAAAGCAATCACTAAATTATGAACATGTCAAAGGTCATCTTATCGCTAAGAGAATAAAGCCATATACCACTCAGAGCTCAAGCCATACTCAATATAATATTCCTCTTCTCACCAAGCCAATGTCCAAGACGGGCTATCCATCATGTAGTGGTTATGCTGACCACAAATACTGACTCAAGATTATGTCGATTCTCATTCACTACAATCCATGCACATTCTATTCCAACATACCATGCCATCACCCACGGTCGATTGCTGCATAACAATCGACTTCAATGAATCCCACACATAAGACATCCAGCATACATCATAAACTTATTATCGTACCGTATCATTGTTATTCGTTTTGGTATTTTTAGAAATTCAACAAAGCACACATATCATATTCTACATATTTAGACTTATGATATGGAACACCCAGTGAGCGACTAGAAAGATGAACGTACTTTCAGTCGAGGGAACAACTTAGAATAGTTTGGAAGCAACACGAAATAATTGAAGAAGCACTATGAGTCATCATAGTGGCAACTTTGATTTCATCACGAAAGCAACTTTGAGTATCCGCGGAAGCAACTTTGATTCACCGTGGAAGCAACTTTGAATAATCACGGAAGCAGTCTTTGAGTCATCGCGGAAGCAGCTTTGAATCATCCTAGTAGCAACATTGATTTGAAACAAATTGAATAACAATCTAAGGACGTAAAACCGTGCTCTGATACCATTATGTCACACCCCAATCCCGATGGATCGAATGGGCATGATGCCGTACAAGTCTAGATTGCACTTGTACAAGGCAAAACCATTACAGTTTCTGGTATTTCTTAGAAGAACATCGACAACGCAGCAAAACCAAGCAGACAAATTGAATTCACACAAGATATGAAGTAATGTATCTCTTTATTGATAATTGTAATAGATTACAAGACTTGCAGTGGAATACAGAGTTTACAATTAATTACAAGACTCTTGAATAGCTAACTGAATGTATACACTTGCTCTTTAGGCTACAACTGAATATACTGACTTCTTTACAATGAACCTGCCAATTTGGCTACAATCTCACTGGTTCAACTGAGTTACACTGTTCCATATATTATGTCCCGTATAGCAGAAGACATCGTCTCGAAAGAAGAGCTTCTACACACCCATCCGAATCATCGATGCCAAGTACTGATCAAACGATTTCTCCCATACGCAGGCACCTGTAATATTGTCCACAACGTGGGTCAGTACATCATCAATGTACTGGCGAGCGGTACTGGCCCAACTCACCTAAGAAGACAACACTAAGTAATTATGTTATAGAACATTATTAACAGTGGTTTTTCTCGTTGCCTTAGGGTCAATTTCATGTTTATATCTGATAAGAAGTAAAGCATGCAAATCTCATAGCCAATATAATTTAAAGCATACAAATATCACCCTTTGGTGATTATTACCCACGGTCGTGTAGCCATCCCTGTATATTTATAATACTTACTCATCCTGCACAAGACATTGTTAGATACAATATCATGATTCAATATAAATATCATCGTTCAGGTGATTCTTACCAACAGCCGACATCCTTCCCTGTATTTGAGTAATAACTTACTCTGCCTGCATAAAACATTGTTAGCACTGGAACTATCTATATGAAGGTCACTGGCGACATGCCATCTTGGACCGTCATACAGGTATACGGCGCCCTTACATTACAGGTAGCTAGCCCCATTGTAAGTCCCGTATACCGATGCCAGTACGTCGGCACCAATCCTTGTTCCCCCTAGGACGAACTGGGTCCGTGGCCGCGGATTACCGTTCTGGGAACTACCTTGTATACAAGTTGTCCATGACCATGCACGTAATGTAACTTAGCTAATAAGAGACATAACATGCATGATAATAACATCTTCCACACGTAAGTCGTAGTTCTCATTTTATCTTGCCTTCTTTCCACGGTTTTGGCGTAATCAGCATTCTACATCGGCGATGGGATAATAGAATGTTGTTACCCAATTCCTTTTACCATATCTTCGATACTATGTATCTTTCCAACCAACTCAATGTACACACCGTCCAATCTTTTGGAACTTAGCATCTCTTTTAGCATACATTCATTCGAATGCAATTCAAGCATACTCACTGCCCGGTTCTTGGGTATTAACATCAGTTTTACCATCTATTCATCGAGCTAAAGCTCGATATACTCACCGTCCAAGTATTTGGGACTTTGACTTCACCTGTCATATAATTCATCGCAATATCGTACAAGCATACAATTCATCTAGCAAAAACAGTTTACGTTCAGGCGATTAGTTATCTTTCATTATCTTTTCGAATTCCATGCAAGGTATTATTGAGCAACTCAGTAAGAAACATAGCATACTATCCTTTATTTTAAGCGTGAAGCTAAAGGATCTTCGAAGGGTTCAATACTACTCACATTTATAAGACGATTCCTGCCACGATCGCATAACCTTCGAAGCGATCCTTCGCATAATCCCATGTTCAACAAAGCTTCATTGAACCAACCATCCATCATAAGGCATCTTGCGGGTCGGGGAACTACAAGGACCTCTGCCTTTGATAGAATCACTCGCTCTCAACGTGAGGATGAGTTGGATTCTAAGTACTACGTGCCTTCGCGGGCTAGTACGAAGAAATCCAATACAGCACGGGCCATGCGCCCTAAATGTGCTATGCCAACAGTAAGCCAAGGTTGCGCGCTGAAGTCATGCGTGCAACCAATCGTAAACTGTACAGAGTTGACTCGGGTGCCTCGACGCCAGCTGCGAGCCAACTCTCAAAGTTCCCATCTCGCTTAAGTGCATCTTCTGTATTTGGAACCAAGTCGTACGGGACAAATTTGGTGACTTTGAACCCATGCGCCCACGTGGGCTGTGAGCATAAAGTGGGTTCAAGTCGCTGTACATGTTGCTCCCCCACCAATGATCTGAGTGTATCTCATGTGCTGGAACTGGTCAGGGGTGCAGCATTCATATGACCACCGCGGTGATTGGCCTTGCCATGCGCCTGAAGGGGGTGTGAAAGTGAAACTATCCCCTCATAATTTGAATAATGTGATCACTCACAAACGTAGATCGGAAGAGCTGACCATTGAGCATGATGCGCCCCTCGTGGGGCACACTTGTGCCATGGTCACCATCAACTGTTGTTGTTGCAAAATAATGACTCCATCATCCAGGAAGTCTGTGTTCCAGCGACTGCAATCTGTTGTACCAATCCGACATCGTCTCGGAAAGAAGGTGCCAATGGAAGAAGAGTCAGAGCCCAAAGTTGCTTCTTGCCATGTTGTCTCCATCACACTCATCATGGAGAAAGGCAACTACCAACTCCTCGACCTCATCAAAGAGTCAGCCAAGGAAGAGCAAAACGATGGTCCCATCCTCAGGGGTGTTTGAAAGCACCCGGTCAAGACAGAAGGTTCTGGCTGAAGCATCAACTGGGGGTGATCAAATCCTTGCCAACTGTAGGAGCATAAAAAGTGCTTCAAAGAAAGAGTCATCTCATTCATAAGTGGTCTGCTTTACGCCTAGCAGAGCGGGTAATCTCTTTACGCCCAAGACTAGGCTAATCGCTTTACGCCTAAGAAGACTGATCATTTTACGCTCGGGTCTACACCCATGATTTTACGCCAAGGACAGAGCAGCCTCTTTTACGCTGGACAAAGCTGTCAAGTCTCGCATTTAATGCAAACTCTGACATGAAGATATTAATGATGGCATATATCACAGAATTCAAAGGGATTTGTTTTACACAGAGACCAATGTTGTCGTTTAGTGTGTGGATTGAGCTACTTTACGCTCACACTATGGCTTCTTTTACGCACGAAGACTTAACGAGCTTTTACGCTCAACAGTTGACGTGTGCGTAAAGTCTATTTGAGCTATCTTTTACGCTCAAGGTTATTTAACAACCACTTTACGCGGGAAGTCTACGTCAAAGCTGCTTTACGCTCAATCTATTGCTTTACGCTCAGAGTATATTGGGCTATTTTTACGCCCTATTCTCCTCCACCAGTTTGGAACGTGGTTTGCTTACGTGGCTTTCATGCCACTCTTCTCGAAGAACGTGTGTACGTGCATCCTATTCTTACTGAATTGATGGAACACGTGTCAACGTATACAGAGGATGACTTCGATCATGGGTGGCAGTTATTAGCGTAAAGGCGGAACTTTTGCTGAGTTTTTTACGCACCAGAGCCCAAGTCTATAAATAGACTTATTTTTCTCATAAGACAGACATAGAGAGACAGGAGAGAAGACAGAGATCAGAACTTCGAGATTTTGATTCTCCAGAGCATTCTTCTTCAACTTTTCTTTCAGAACAGAGTAAAGCAAAGCAGGAAAGCATTCGGCCTCGCCATCAGTGCCCAAGTGCGTCGATACCTTTCTGGTGACTTAGTTCTTCCAAGTTGTTCTACTTCAAGCAGTGATCTTCATCATCATCATATGGTCCAAGGAACAAAGTAATCATTTATAGATCAGACTTCCATAGCAATACTTTCTCAGAATCAAATTTGTACTTCTTATACTTTTTCTCATTTTATTTGCAAAATCCAACTTTTTGTTTGGCAATTTTGTTAAGTGAAATAAAATGGCGACTCTGCTGGGGACGACCTTCTCCTCTAACGAAGAGGCGATTGCTCAATATGATGATGTTTCGGTCGGTTCGACCAAGAAGACTCTGGTTGTGCACTTCGACCAGACTGCCTATGAAGAAATGCTCCGAACTGGGGGTGGTTCTCGCCACTCCAATGTTCAAAAGTCTCGCAAAGCACGAAAAGTTTGGATTCCTAAATCCAAAGTGGTTTCTGATCTCTCTGTTGCTTCTGATGACAAGGGAATTCTTTCCACTCCTGTCGTAGGGGCTCCCGTTCGTAACGAGGCAGTCCTTACTTCAGAGTTGCACTCAAAGTGTAACGATTTATCTCGCATTTGTAACGGTGAAGATAATCAGGTTTCACGCCCACTGCGTAAGAATCAAGTTTTACGCTCAGTGGGAAAGAACCAAATTTTACGCTCAGTACATAATGATGAATCTCCCATTCGTAATGGGGCAGACTCTAAAGTTTATGCTTCTGAGTGTAAGAATCAGTCTCCCGTCAGTGACGTGGTAGGCCCAAATAAATTACGCTACTCGCGTAAAGCAAAATCTCCCATCTGTGACGTGGTAGATAATCAATTTTTACGTTCCATGCGTAAAGGTAAGTCTCCTGTCTTTGACAGTGTAGATAAAATTCATAACGATGTTTGCACATCTAATATGAATGTACCTAAACGTGTGCAGCGTAAAAATGTCGTTGGTAAAGCTTCTGTCCTACACCAACAACCTTCTTATTCTGCTTTACGCAAAGTACAAAACTTACAAATTATACGCCAAGAAAATGGAGTCCTACGTGCTAAATCTTAAGATTTACGCACACAACTCCAAACGCGTAAAAATGTACAGTTTGGTTCTGCGAATGCAGCCAGTAATCTTTTTTATACACAAGGGACTAATCGTTTTTCTACCCCAAATGTAATAAAGAAGAATACTCCATATGTTCCTTCTGATTTACGTGAATTGCTAATGCAAAAACGTAAGAACAGACAATCTCCGATAATATTCCCCCAAGAAAAACATCATTGTGAATATCACCAGGTTGTGATCAACTGTTGTTGTTCGGCTTCAAAACGGTCAGTTTTTGATCGTTTAAGTTTTAACTTGCCTCAACATCAAGCTGAAGACCAAGAACATGAGCTGTCATATGTGTCAGTCAACATGGCATCTCATACTAACAGAGGACGACATCCAAGACGGAATATGTCCCAAACCCCAGGTCAACAACAGTTCAACAGGCTTCTTGATTCCTTTGAAGGAGTATATCAGAATACTCGATCAAGAAGACAAAGACAATTGCAGACTTCTGATTCAGAAGCTGGGGGTACTCAATCTTTTGAGTCTGATACCGATAGTGTGGATTCATACTTCTATACTAATCCCTCTATATCTTCAAGAGAGGTTGAATCATACGCTGTGGGAGATGAACCAGAGACGTTATCTGCTAATACGGAACAATGTCTCACTGCCGTGGAGCAATCATTAAAAGACATGCTTAACATGGTGCAAAGCATGCATCAGATAATTTTGAATCAACAAACTGCTCAACCTACAGTAATAGCTCCGGTACCAGTAGCAGCACAAACTCAAGATAGTCAAGGGGCTGATATACCTTTGAATATTCAAGAGCCTGCTGTTAATCAAAATTCTGCATCTCCAGATCCCATCATTCCAGAAGATGTACCACCTCCAGTGGGGGTTACGGTACATCCAACGACTATTCAATCAAATGTGCTTCCTCAAACCAGTGAAGCCATTCAAGCAGTGCGTGAACTCAAAGCACAGTTTGAAGTTTTGAGGCACAAAGATCAGCTCCAGAGGTTAGGGATTAAGCAACCTTATCCTCCTCATTAGAATGATGTACCCTTTCCACCGAAGTTCAAGCCACAATCTATGGTTTTATTCGATGGAAAAGCATCTCCCAGTCAATATATCAATTACTTTGATATTATGACTGTACACTTGCAGAAAAATGATGCTCTTCTCACTCGAGTGTTCATCGGGTGCCTGACGGGTTCAGCTTACGATTGGTATCGTAGTTTACCCGATAATTCTATTTCGTCTTTTGACGAATTCAAGGCAATGTTTCTCTCCCGTTTCTATGAAGGAGGTATGGACATGAATATGTCCTCCTTGATAGAAATCAAACAAAAGGAGAAAGAAGATACTCGGACGTTCATTGAACGTTTCTGACAGGCTACTTTAAAGATGCCTTCTGGTATGCCAGATTCAGCGTTGATTGATACATGCAAGATGAATCTGCGACCATCCATCGCTGTTTTTACGGGTTCCCAATTCTCAGATTGAGCTTCGTTTATCATAGCAGCAGTTTCTGCCGAGACCAATGGTAGGTTGGCTCGAGAGCATGGGATGATTTTCGCTTCAGAAGATAAAGGGAAGAAAAATAATCCTAGTAATAATTCTGGCAATCATAATGTGAAGGGAAAAGATACTCTTATGGTCAATCTTTCCAAGAACAAAACGACGCCGAACAATCAAGAATCTTCCAGGCCAAAGGAAGAATATTCTTTTGACGAAAGTGATATCCCAGGGATATTTCAATGTCTAGTGAAGAGTGGTAAACTTCAGATTCCGGAGCCAAAGAGGCCTAATGAGGTGAACCTGACTGACAATCTCAAATATTGTATCTATCATAGATACATTAATCATCCTACCAGTGCTTGCTATGTCTTGAAAAAGAAGATCCAAGAGCTGATAAATGGTGGCGCTATCGCTTTAACCAATGATGACCATACAGTTACGACCAATATGGTTTCTCTTCAGTTCGGGGATTTTCCTCCACAGCAAGTCCCAGATGGAATTATCCCAATTCCGAAGGCGACGATGAAGATCGTAAATATCCCGCCTGCCAGGGAAGAAAATACAGGATTGCTGCCGCTCGCATTGAAGAATGGTGAAATCATGTGGGTACATCCTGACTTAGTACCTGAATTAGAAAATGAAGGAAAAACTTTAAAATCCAAGAAAGGTAAGAAAGTCAAAACCTGCAACATGATTTCTCATATTATTCCAGATCCTGATGACTTGGATCATCTATGGGATGGCCTTCCTCTAGAAGATAGACTGAAAGGACTAAACATTTGTCCTCCAAGTCTAGCTCCTCCTACCAAGCTCAAGCTTACTCATCAGTAGTGGCTAGCCATGAATAGTGTTCCTTTATACCGGGCACAACAAGTTTTTGCTGCTTATAAAAAAGCTCCAACAGGGATTTCTCCTCGTATCCCGAATCCTTCTTCTCCCTTAACTACAGAGATGTCTATGCTTCATTCTCCCGTAGTTGTAGAGGTTTCTTCCTCTTTCTGTGCTGAAACACCTGTCCAAAGTTTACTGTCTATCCACTTGTATAGTCAACAATCTGTCCTTCTCATGAGGAAGATGGGTTACGACTTCCAAAAGGCAGAAGGTTTGAATTATGATAAAGGAATACGTCTTCCTTTACAGATTCAAAATCAGAATTCTACTGCTGGATTGGGTTCTGAAGTTCCTCGTAACAACTCTCACAAGAAGAAGGCTAAGAGAAGAAAGACTAAATCCTGTAATATGGTACTTTCTTCTCCTGAGTTTGAAGAAGAAAATTTTGCTGGTACAAGATCTGGAAAAGAGTACCACAAAGACTATGAGGAATCCTCCAAAGAAGCAGAAGATATAGTGGAAACTCTACCAGTTCAACCTTCTCCTGTTCCTGCTAAACTGTCTGTGGTTGAAAAGGGGAAACAGAAGGCAGTACGCTTTGATACCCCATTGAAGTCTGCTTCCAATCAGGGGGTGGTAATGAAGCCTTACAAGTTTGACATTCTAGCTCAGTTGGCCAATACTCCGGCTAGACTATCTATATTTGAACTGCTTTGCCTTTCCAGAGAAAGCAGATAGACTTTGAGCGAAGCTTTACTTCAAGCAGATTCATGTTTGGCTCAACTCAAGACTTCTGATAATATACCAGTATCATGTCCACAATGTCATAGTGTGATGGAAGTAATTCCCAACATCACCTTTACACAAGAGGATATGCTATTGAAATACAACAAGCATGATAGGCCTCTGTGCTACACTGGATATATCGGATCCACTGAAATTTTCAGGATTTACATTGATCCTGGGTCTTCAATTAGTATAATTCTTCAGAGTATGCTAAGACCCCTGAGGATTCCTACTAGTGAACTGACTTACACTAGTACTACGATAGTCGGTTTTAACTCTGGCAAAAGTAAACCACTGGGGAAGATTCGTCTGCAGATTCAGATTGGTGATCTTCGAACTATGGTAACTTTCTATGTTATCAACTCAGACGTCTCCTATAATATCCTTTTGGGGAGACCGTGGATTCATGAGCACAATATTGTGCCTTCAACTATCCATCAATGCTTCAAGTATATGGATTCCCAAGGAGTTGTGAAGACTGAGTTTGCTGATATTAATCCGTTCAAGGGGGTCGAAGCCTACTTCTCTGATTCAAGGATTTATAAACAAGAGCATGTGAAAGAGATATCAGACATGGCTGAGGATCAATCATCATCTGAGGATCAGTCTATTAATGAAGATCCGCCAGAGGAGCAACCTTTGAAGATCATAGTCAAGGGACGAATCCAATCCCAACCTGTCAATGATCAACCTTTGATAATCAAGGTTAAAGAAAGAACTCAAACTTCGTCTGAGGAATCAATAAATATTCCTGCTAAAAGCCAAGTTCAACCTTTTATGATCAAGGTCAAAGGGCGTACTTCTTGTACGAATGATCCAGAATCACCATTGACTGTCAATCTTGGCAAATCTACGCAGAAGATGGATGATGGTCCACTGTTGATTAATCCGAAGCGTAGCAATCAGATTGTAAATGATGTAAATATTGATCATTCTGTACTTTTTGATATCAATGAAGATTTCCTGTTCGAGTATATGGCTGTCAAGTTTATTGAGAGAATGACATTATCTTCTGATAATCAAAGTCATCAATATAAAGACAACATAGAACCGGAAGAAACTTTATACATTGATCATAAGGAGAATTCTTTTCCTCTTCATGTCGATGTCGGACCTTATGCTCAAAAGTTCTTGACATCTTCTCTCTATCTGCTTCCTGTAGCCACTTCATCACAGGCTTGCGTAACTTTCAGACATCATGAAGAATCCTATTTCGTGGTTCCGTATGATAAGAAAAACAAGCGTCAAATTGTGTTTGGTCTGGCTAGAAATATCCCTGTTGCTCAAACAGATGATCTGAAAGATAAAGATAAAGGAAGAATCCGAATTGACAAATACAGTCAACAATCTATCAAGTTTATCTAGAATATAGGATATGATTTGAAGACTATGCAAGGTCTTAATCAAGGCAAGGGTAGACGACTACCATTATGCGGTGATTCGTTTTACCAGAAGACTCGTCATGGGTTGGGATATGATCCGTCCCACATGTTTAATGACGATATACAAGAAGAATTCTCTTCTAGCTCTTCGCAATCATCAGATTCAGAAGAAATTCTATTCATCGAATCTGATATGTCTCGTTCCTCATATTGTGAATCTGGGCAAATATTCTCAGTCAATATGGTTCAAGCTGATGATGAATTAGAACCATTTGAGAATAATCCTTGAGGATGATATTTTCTTTCTTGAAAGATATATTAATTCATTCATTCTTTTCGGAGTATATCTTCAATGACACCTATCTTCTTATTTCCCAGCTACCAAGGTTTGGTTAAGCTGATTACTCATCTCTTTCTTTTATCTTACCAGTTGGTATATGAATTTAGATTTGTGAATAAATGTCAAATCTAATTACGTTTCTATCATGAGTTCTTACATGCTATCATGTCCATATTACCTCTGATAATATTGTATACTCACAAACAGAAATTAATCTTCTATCTCATCAGTCGATTAATTGAATTTATTATTTATCATGTTCTCAAGACCTCTGGATGAATATTAAAACCTATCTGTTTTTCCTATCTATCATGTCCATTTGACCTCTGCATAGATATTAATCTACTTTTCTATGAGTTCTTACATACTATCACGTCCATATTACCTCTGATAGTATTGTATACTCTAAAAACAGAAAACAAGATTTTATTATCTATCATGTCCATATTACTTCTGGATAGATATAATGCATTAAGTTTAAAAGACTTGTCATGTTCCTATAACCTCTGATAAGTATTTTCTATCTTATACCTATTGTTCCAAATAAACGATAGGATCACAAAATATATATTTCATTCAGAGGTCTTGGCTGTCCCAATCCGAAGGCAAAATACAATTACTTTGTTGGACCGAGACTTGTTCTGTGTGAAGAGTAATCTGCATATTGAACAAAGTTATGTCACAGAGGCAAGTTCCCAGCAGAAAGATTGGAGAACTCCATTCATTGATTATGCAGTTCATGGGATTTTGCCTGAAGATCCTAAAGAAGCTGCATCAATTAAGAGACGATCGTTTCGATTCTATTATGATTCGTCTTTACATATGCTATATCGTCGTTCATATGACGGACTCTTGCTGCGTTGTCTCTCAGAAAGTGAAGCCAAACAAACACTGCGTGAGGCTCATGATGGTGTCTGTGGTGCTCATCAATCGGGTCCAAAGTTGCAAGATCGCATTCGAAGAATGGGGTATTATTGGCCCTCTATGATAGCAGATGCTGTAGACTATGCCAGAAGATGTAAAGCATGTCAAATTCATGCTGATTTTATTCATCAGTCGTCTGAATTTCTATATCCTACAGCAGCCTCCTGGCCTTTCGAAGCTTGGGGTATGGACATCATTGGTCCTATTAACCCTCCTTCTGTCAAAGGACATCGGTTTATACTAGCTATAACCGATTACTTTTCGAAGTGGACAGAAGCAATTCCCCTTGCTGAAGTGAAAACATCTAATGTAATCAGCTTCATTAAACATTATGTCATTTATCGCTTCGGGATTCCTCGACGAATAATTCATGACAATGGGCCAGAATTTGCCAGTCAGGCATTCTATCGGTTCTGTGACAAAAATTGAATTCAAAATCTGGCTTCTACGACTTATAATCCAGCTGCTAATGGTTTAGCTGAAGCCTTCAACAAAACGATCATCAAACTTCTCAAAAAGTTTTTCTCTTCTAATAAAAGAGATTGGAATGAGAAGCTTGGAGAATGTTTATGGGCATATCGAACAACAGTCCGGTCTTCTACTAGTTTTACACCATTTTTACTGGTTTATGGATGTGAAGCTGTCCTTCCATTGGAAATCCAGATCCCTTCTCTTCGAATTGCTATTGCTAATGAGCTAACTACAGAAAATAATGATCGTTTATGACTCCAAGAACTTGAAGGATTGGACGAGAAGCGTCTTCAAGCACAACAGCATATTGAGCTATATCAAGCCCGTATATCTCGAACTTTTAATCGTAAAGTCAAGGAGAGGGTATTTAAAGTTGGCGAGCTTGTATTAGCTGTTCGGAGACCAATGGTGATGACTCACAAAAGCAAAAGAAAATTCTTAGCAAAATGGGAAGGCCCGTATGTAATTGAGTCAGTGTTCTCAAATGGTGCCTATCGGTTGTCAAAACCCAATGGAGATCTACTTATGCTGCCGATCAATGGCAAATTTCTTAAGAAATACTATGTATAAAAAGAGAAGACAGAACAAAAATAAAACTTCTTTTATTATTATTTTTGTTCAATATAAAAGATTAAGGATGAGGGCCACTCCCTTCCTTATTGAATACATAGTCAGCCAATGCATAGAAGGCATCGTTTCCTGAACCCATAAAAATTTTTACAGACGGTCATCCTCAATGCTTCTTCTTCAGGAGTTTTTCCTGGCTCTACTAAGAAAGCAAAGGTGTCTTGGGGTGGCTTGGGCGTAGAAGAACTGTTGTCTACTTCGGTCGGACCCGTCACTATTGGCTCAGCAGGGCATGTCTCAATGACGTCCTCAATGTTTCTGAAGACTTCATTCTTTTGTTGTACATCCTCGGAAGACATTTCCAGCAGAGGAGTAGAAATAAGAATGAAATGATTACAGAGAATTCTCACCTATTTATAGAGGAGGATTACTAATGAACTGATCTCTGAAATTGAAAATGACTTTTCATTTTCGAAAAGACTCGTTCGTTCATGTTACCAGGTTCATCCATTTAATTATGGAATTGAATTGTCCTTTCTGTTCCCAAGAAATACGTTAATTTGTCCACCGTTTTGACATCTCACAACATCTGTCTTCTTATTCCCCAGCTACCAAGGTTTGGTTAAGCTGACTTCTTGTCCCTTGAGAGAGGAATTTTAAATCTTCTATCAATTGATTAAAAAGTGGGATTCGTTATTTATCATGTTTTCATAACCTCTGGATAAATACTAAATCTACCTACTTATCTATCATTTTCTATTTTGACCTCTGCATAGAAATTAATCTAATTTTCTTTTGTGTTCTCACACACTGTCATGTCCATATTACCTCTGATAGTATTGTGTACTCTAAATCAGAAGAGAAGGTTTCATTATCTATCATGTCCATATTACATCTAGATAGATACAAATCATCGAGCATAGAAGAATTATCATTTCCACTCTCATATCACCATAAAAGTCTATTACATTTCTTAGACTTTTCTTTACAATGGAAATCTATTATATCTATGATTTTCATTCTATACACCAACGATAACCTAATAGATCTATTTCTTCTTTGGATCTTCTTTGACGGGTTCGTTGTTGGTGGCAGTTCCTGACTGTCTGATCTCCAGTAGCAACCAGAGCAGTAGGAATCAAACTCTGGTCTTCTCTCTCAGAAAAGAGGAGAACCCCAGAGTATGGCAGCCCGAAGGCTTGTTGCTGCCAATACAATTGGTGGATTAGTGGCGGCACCTCAAAGGAGATAGGAATGTATCCAGCATTGGGATACAATTCCTAGTTCTGCCGTGAAAGGAACTCTACTACCCGATTTCTCGGGGTAGAGTTGACTCCACCATCCAACTCTCCGTGTATAAAGGCTCTTCCTACCAACAGAGGAAGACCCTTCTATCTCACGAAGAGTTCTGAGTTTCTGATTTGCGCATCAAAAGCGCATGAGCTTCCTGATGTTGATGTCAGAAGAACGCTCCTCACAACGTCAAAATTGCCAATGTCGGTTCTGGAAAAGCTGCTCAGCCAAACTTCTGCAGAGAAAAACAACAAAGAAGAAGTATTTTAAACAGAAGTATCATCAGATGCGTATTGAACGCTAACTAAAAACAGATGACAAGGCTTTTACGCCATTGCTTCAGCAAGGCTTTTACGCCGGTGCTTCACAAAGGCTTTTACGCCGGTGATATGACAAGGCTTTTACGCCATTGCTTCAGCAAGGCTTTTATGCCGGTGCTTCACAAAGGCTTTTACGCCGGTGATATGACAAGGCTTTTACGCCATTGCTTCAGCAAGGCTTTTACGCCGGTGCTTCACAAAGGCTTTTACGCTGGTGATATGACAAGGCTTTTACGCCATTGCTTCAGCAAGGCTTTTACGCCATTGCTTCAGCAAGGCTTTTACGCCGGTGCTTCACAAGGTTTTTATGCCAGTGCTTCAACAAGGCTTTTACGCCATTGCTTCAGCAAGGCTTTTACGCCGGTGCTTCACAAAGGCTTTTACGCCGGTGATATGACAAGGCTTTTACGCCATTGCTTCAGCAAGGCTTTTTACGCCGGTGCTTCACAAAGGCTTTTACGCCGGTGATATGACAAGGCTTTTATGCCATTGCTTCAGCAAGGCTTTTACGCCGGTGCTTCAAAAAGGCTTTTACGCCATTTGCTTCAGCAAGACTTTTTACGCTGATGCTTCAGCAAGGTTTTTACGCCAGTGCTTCAGCAAGACTTTACGCTCGTAAAATAGCTGTGTTCAAACAAAAAAAATTTCGAAGACAGATATTTGCTTACGATCGGACTTACCACTTGAGTCGAATGGTTTGGCTCTAATGGTGGTTGAATCCACGTTCGAAAACTGAACGTACAAAAGAACACCATGGGAAAGCTTCACCATCCTCATTTGTTGGAGAACAACATCACAGAAAGTTATCTTCAGAGGAATAAATAAGAGAATATATGGAACATTCTTGACTATTTATAAAGGCTGAAGAACTGTTGGGATGAGTCTATTTTGGGGGAAGATCCTATTTAAAGGCTCTCGTAACCACAAAACAAATGCCACGTGTTGGTTTGTTTCTTGGGAAGTAACAACCACAGAAGCAGTCAAAAGAAGTGCATAAACAAGTACGCGTCAATAGATGAGGTTAACAGCAAAATTTTATTTATAAAGGGGGAAGTGGACCCCTATAGATAAAAGATTTGCAATACATAAAAACGTTATTTTTTCTCTCCTTCGTTGGGCTGACGAAGGGAGATACCTAGTTTATGCATATTGTGAATCCCGGAGCGGCGCATCAGATTAAGAAACGCTTCGGCATCTCCTGGCCCTTCGTACGCAGTTGGGGGACCACCATCAATGCGACTAAAGACTGCAGGAGTCACTCCGAAACACTCTAAAAGGTTGCACGCTCGCTCAAAATCAAGCCTGGAGCTCGAAGTCTCTTTGTTGGTAATCTTGTTCTTCGACGCCATGACAAAACAAGGATGAATGTCAAAAATAAAGAATTTGTCCTTATTTATACAAACCAAAGCAACTCTTCACATTCCTCGTTGGAAACTGCTTACTCGGGAAGATGAAGAGACATTCAAAAGTTTCGAGAAAGAAATTTATTGTGACGGTTAAGTATTGACTGACATTAATTTTCTTTTAAAAATCACGCCGACTGTTGGATATCCCCGCTTTTACGCGGATGACTGTTGCGTATCCCAAATTTTACGCTGGCCGATCAAATCTTAACTTTTACGCTTCTGTTCAAAGTTTTTCAAATTTTGGAGATATTTGAAAACTTTGAAGGGGGTCTTGTAGGAGTGTAAAAAGTGCTTCAAAGAAAGAGTCATCTCATTCATAAGTGGTCTGCTTTACGCCTAGCAGAGCGGGTAATCTCTTTACGCCCAAGACTAGGCTAATCGCTTTACGCCTAAGAAGGCTGATCATTTTACGCTCGGGTTTACACCCATGATTTTACGCCAAGGACAGAGCAGCCTCTTTTACGCTGGACAAAGCTGTCAAGTCTCGCATTTAATGCAAACTCTGACATGAAGATATTAATGATGGCATATATCACAGAATTCAAAGGGATTTATTTTACACAGAGACCAATGTTGTCGTTTAGTGTGTGGATTGAGCTACTTTACGCTCACACTATGGCTTCTTTTACGCACGAAGACTTAACGAGCTTTTACGCTCAACAGTTGACGTGTGCGTAAAGTCTATTTGAGCTATCTTTTACACTCAAGGTTATTTAACAACCACTTTACGCGGGAAGTCTACGTCAAAGCTGCTTTACGCTCAATCTATTGCTTTACGCTCAGAGTACATTGGGCTATTTTTATGCCCTATTCTCCTCCACCAGTTTGGAACGTGGTTTGCTTACGTGGCTTTCATGCCACTCTTCTCGAAGAACGTGTGTACGTGCATCCTATTCTTACTGAATTGATGGGACACGTGTCAACGTATACAGAGGATGACTTCGATCATGGGTGGCAGTTGTTAGCGTAAAGGCGGAACTTTTGCTGAGTTTTTTACGCACCAGAGCCCAAGTCTATAAATAGACTTATTTTTCTCATAAGACAGACACAGAGAGACAGGAGAGAAGACAGAGATCAGAACTTCGAAATTTTAATTCTCCATTGCATTCTTCTTCAACTTTTCTTTCAGAACAGAGTGAAGCAAAGCAGGAAAGCATTCGGCCTCGCCATCAGTGCCCAAGTGCGTCGATACCTTTCTGTTGACTTAGTTCTTCCAAGTTGTTCTACTTCAAGCAGTGATCTTCATCATCATCATATGGTCCAAGGAACAAAGTGATCATTTACAGATCAGACTTCCATAGCAATATTTTTCCAGAATCAAATTTGTACTTCTTGTACTTTTTCTCGTTTTATTTGCAAAATCCAACTTTTTGTTTGGCAATTTTGTTAAGTGAAACACCAACCTTCCACTCAAAGATGAGGACGTCCACATGAGAGTGATGTCGAAAGCGAAGCCTCAACCAATCCATCCACCTCTGCCTATGTCATGCCAGTCTACATGGAAGGGGGTGGTGATGAAGAGGAACCAGATGCTCCAGCCCCGGGCCTCATATAACGCATAAAAACCCTAGAGGGGGGCCTCAAAACCCTCTCTACCACCATGCAATCTTGACTCAGATGGTATTTGAGATTCGGACCACTCTGGCATCTCAACCATTAGCAAGAGCACCTGTCTTCACCAGTCCCGACCCATGGCTAATGACGAGTCGAGTATACCCCCTCAACGGGTATCGTCGGGTGCAGATCATCCTGTCGTACCTCAGGCGTCGGTTCCTTCAAATACACAGCTTCATGCCTTACCATATTCGCCCACTCCCAGCTCTACAGAGGATTTGGTTGACATGATCAGAGATCTGCACGAGCGCTTTGAGGCATGAAACAGGCAGGAAGAACGTCAAAAGATGGAAATCACGCAACCTTACCCCCTCGAGTGGAACAAGGTGGTTTACTCTCCCAAGTATAAACTACAAACACTGACGCCATACGACGAAAAGGAATCTCCTTGCAGGTATCTGACCTACTTTCGATCTCAAACGGGTCATCTTCCGAAGGAAGATGCCCTACTCACAAGCCTGTTTATTGGGGAATTAAAGGGAGTCGCTTACGACTGGTACTGCAGTCTACCTGACAACTCCATATCATCCTTTGATGATATGACATGTCTCTTCCTCGACCGATTTTATGACGGTGGGAAGGACATGACCACGTCATCTCTTACAGAAGTGCGCCAGACGGAGAAAAAAAACTGTTCGAGCCTTCATTGAACGTTTTTAATAAGCATGCTTTAGGTTTCCTTTGGGTATGCCAGAACATGCGCTGATCGATTCCTGTTGCATGAACATGACTCCTGCAATCAAGCTCTGGCTCAACTCCACACAACCTCTCAATTGGAGTTCATTAGTCATCGGGGCCGAAGCTGTTGAGAAGAAGGCACGTAATGCTCGCCTTCTAGGGGTTAACTTCTCCACCTTTGATGACAAAGGAAAACAACCTGTTACCAGCAATAGTGGGCACGAGAAGAAAGGAAAGCAGGCATTGACTGTCAACTCTTCAAAGAGCACACAGGGGCCCGTTCAGAAGCCTCCACCTGCACCAAGGTCGAATGAGGTTGACTCCTCCAATGACGACGACACCTTATAACTCTTCGAGATGCTGAAATAGAGCGACAAGATCAAGTTGCCTGATCCAAAGCGTCCTGACAAGGTAGGCAGAGTGGGCGACACGAGGTACTGTCACTACCATCAGTTAGTTAGACATACGACTCAAGTTTGCTACATCCTCAAGAACTTCATATAACGCATGATCAATAGGAACGTCATCTCAGTCGATTACGAGAAGAAGACAATCTTAGCCAATATGTCATCTCTCCAGTTCGATACCTTACCGCCTACTACAACTCAAGATAGAGTTGTCCCCAGCCCGAAGGCGACATTGGAGGTGTCAACCTTCCGTCGACTCGTGACAATGCGAGTGGACTGATTCCGCTCACCACATTTCGGGGTGAGATCATGTGGGTTCACCCATATCTCGCTCCAGAATTGACTGAACTGGGGGTACATTCTACCTCCAAAGCTAAAGAAAAGAAGACCAAGTCTTGCCGAATGTGACCTCCTCTCCTGAGGAGGCACTTCCTGTACAAATGCGTTCACAGTAGAACGCTCAGCCTAAGGAAGCCTATGTCGATGTGGCACCTTCCGTCACTACATCGGCTGCTCAAGGAGAAGGTCATTCCAACTTCCAGTAGCTAACAAACAGAAGCATAAGGAGGCCCGTTTCAACAGGCGTCTACAAAGAGACAATGCTTCAGGGTTAACCAAACCCCATAAATTCGATATACTGGCACAACTTGCCAGTACTCCAGCTCGACTGTCTTTGTTTGATCTGCTTCACCTGTCCAAAGATACTCGGGAGGCTCTCTGCGAAGCCCTGAAGGATGCTGAGTCTTTCATCAGTCAGTTCAAGCAGCCTGAGGACGATCCAGCAGCATATCCACACTACCATAGTATAGGGGAGATCATCCCCAACATCACATTCACTTAACAAGATATGCTACTCAAGAACAACCGACACAATAAACCACTGTATTACACAGGATACGTCGGTGCCATGAAGGTGGATCGAATGCATATCGAACCAGGATCCTTTCTCAGCATCATCCCTCGAACTCTACTTCAGACGTTGGGAATCCCAAAGAATCGTCTGACAGCGTCCCACACTACAATCAGTGGCTTCAACGCCGGCAAGAGTGAGCCGCTGGGAAAGATCCGACTGAAGTGTCATATCGGTGATCTCCAGACCGAGGTGACTTGTTATGTCATGGATGTGGATGTCAACTACAACATCCTATTAGGACATCCATGGCTACACAAATACATGGTGGTGCCATCTACTCTCCATCAATATATGAAGTACGTATCCACCAACGACATAGTCAGAACAGAGTTTGCTTATGTCGATCCCTTCAGGTGGATTGAGGCCTTCGTCACCGACTCTGGCCTGTACAAGTCAATTCATCTTGAAGATGAAGCCAACGATGCCGATGAAGAAGCATAGGCCGAAGCTAAAGCAGACTTGGAGGCAGAAATGATTACCAACGCTCCTCTGAAGGTACGACTCAAAGGGAAGCCGCCTCAGACGCCGTATCCTATCATAGTCAAACTTCGCGGGAGGGCACCAACTTCTCTAGGCGGGGCATCCACTGAAGCCCCCTTGAAGATATGACTCAAGGGGAAGTCTCCCCAAGCGACGGCTCCTCTCATAGCAAAACTACGTGGGAAGGCACCAGTCCCCGGAGCAACAACTGAGGCACCACTCAAGGTGCGGCTTAAAGGCAAACCTCATCAGTCTTCAGCCCCTCTTAAGCTTCAAGAGAAGGCTCACATATCTCTATCGGCACCAAAGCTGACAAAGGCCAAGCTCCTAATAGGTTCTTCCGAACCACCTCAGGCTGCTCCAGTACTCACTGACGAAGAACTGGGAGAGTATATATCGGCTAATGTTGACGCTTCGTCTCTTGATGATGTAATCACTCGGGACAAAATAACGTATTTTATCAATGAAAGGGTGTCTTTCAATTATTCTAGTCTTCCACATTGAAATTTCATGTATACTTTAGATAACGCACTAAAGTCGTTACAAACAAAAACAACGACTGTTAATCATGTAAATCGATTCGTCCTGTACCAAGGAGTCTGTTATATAGTCCCGTCTCAGAACCAGGATGAGAAATCTATCATCTTCGGCAAAGTCGAGCATCACCAAGACCTTCCACCGACGGAGCCAGAACCCGACACCGGCAAAATACAAATTTATCGGTACAACGATCGAGCCAAGTATCTCATCCAAAAGATGGGCTACAACCAGAAAAGCGACCAGGGTCTAAACTATGGCAAGGGCCGACGTCTTTCCTTACGACTCCTTGCACCGAAAGGGAATTCATAAGACTATTATAACCGTACTCGACGGGGGGTGGGCTACATCACACCCCCAATAACCCTAAAAATTTTAGAAGCAGAAGAGAACGCACACTCTCACTCGTCTGAGGCTTCAACTTGGGACTCTGACACCAGCGTCGGCACAATCTTCAGGAATGTGCTGTCAGCCAATATGACATCTGCACATCCTTCAGAAGATGAAGATGCCAATCAAACAATAGAGTTCTTCGAAGAAGAACCCTGGGCTCAACGTCTAGGCACGCAATAGTAATCTCGCTTTGAACTACGGGAATCCCCTACTGAAGACGAAGTCGAGCAGATCGACCTTGGGGATGGATCTTCATCCAAACCTATCTTCATTAGCAAGAGCTTAGCAGGGAAGGACCGAGAATCTTTGATCCAACTGGTTAAAGAATACATCGACGTCTTCGCCTGGAGCTACGAAGATATGCCGGGACTCGACCCACAAGTTACAATGTACAAAATTAATATCTTACCTAACGCTAAGTCCGTTAAGCAGCAATAGCGACGCTTCCGTCCCAACATCATGGACGCTACCGACAAAGAAGTGGATAAGCTCCTAGACAACGGGTTTATTCGCGAAGAGTAACATCCAGATTGGGTGGCTAACATCGTTTTCGTCTCCAAGAAGAACGGGAAGATCCGAGTCTGCATTGACTTTCAGGATCTCAACTCCGCTTGCCCGAAGGATGAATTTCCACTCCCGATCACCGATGTAATGATCGAAAACATATGTGGCTTCGAGCGCATGTCCTTCATGGATGGATATTCAGGCTATAACCAAATCAAGATGTTCCCATACGACGAAAAGCATACGTCGTTCAGGACTCCGAACGGGGTTTACTGCTACACAGTAATGCCCTTTGGCCTGAAGAATGTAGGTGCCACATACCAAAGAGCTATGAGCACCATCTTCTGTCAGTAACTCTATAAAATAGTCGAATGCTATGTTGACGAAATCACCTTCAAGAGCCATCTTCGAGGCGACCACCTTCAAGATCGGAAGACAGTCTTCGATCCTATGCGAACACATCAGCTCAAGATGAACCCTGCTAAATCCTTCCCTAGGGTTTCCAGTAGAAAGTTCTTGGGCTTCATTATCACTGTAAAAGGCATCCATGTCGACCCCGAGAAGACTAAAGCCATCCTTGACAAGAACCCTCCGAAGAACCTTAGAGAACTTCGAGGCCTGCAGGAATGTCTCGCATACATCCGAAGGTTTATCGCGAACCTTTTCGAGAAATGCCAGTCCTTCACCAAGCTCATAAAGAAGGGAGTCTCCTATGTCTGGACGGTAGAATACCAGAAAGTCTTTGATGATATCAAAGCTTATCTGACAAGCCTTCCAGTCTTGGTGGCACCCATCGCAGGCAAACCATTTTTACTTTATGTCCGTGCGATGGACCATTCCTTTGGCGCTTTGTTGGCCCAGAACAATGAGGCGGGCCATGAACAGGCCATCTACTACCTTAGCAGGATAATGGTCGGGGCCGAACACCGGTACAACCCCGTCGAAAAAGAATGTCTCGCTCTAGTATTCGCCATCCAGAAGACTCGCCATAATGTCTCGGAACAGACAATTCATGTCATCTCCTGGGTCAATCTGCTCAGAGTTCTCATGATAAAGCCGGGAGCGATAAATTCTCGATTAGCTACTTGGGCGATATTATTGACACCATATGACATGGTATTCGTCCCATAAAAGGTTGTCAAGGGCCAAGCACTGGCCGACTTCCTAGCCGTGCACCCAATTCCGGAATCGTCCAGACTCTATGAAAATATTCCAGATGAAGTGCGAGAATCAAACATTACCGAAGAGAACCCCATTTGGCGGATGTTCTTCGATAGTGCTTCAAGAATAGGCCCCAAAGGCCAGATCACAGGAGTGGGGGTAGTCCTGATCTCCCCCGACAAGCTGGTCATCCAGCGTGCCTATTCCCTTTTAGAGCCGTGCTCCAACAACGTTGTAGAGTACAATACTCTCATCATGGGACTCCAGTTAGCAAAATAGCTGGGGGTAGAATACCTCGAGTCTTACGGTGACTCAAAACTCGTCGCCAATCAAGTTCGAGGACAATACGAGGTCCGCCATGAAGACCTCATCCCTTATCACAAAGCAACGTTGGACATTATCTCAACTTTTACTGAATTCTTTAAACATGTACCTCGGCTACAATACTTGGAGGCTGACGCTCTTGCTGGCCTCGTGACCTCATTGGCAGCACCCGTCGGGACTCAACACTTCATCACAGTGGTGGGTCAGGATCTGGCTTGCCCCAAAAATAATCTATGCGTGCGCACAAATTATGCCATGACTACAGACACCAGTATCAATGTTAGAGACTGGAGGTTCCCATTCATCGACTTCGCCATCTACGAAATCCTCTCGGAGAACCCGAAGAAGGAAGTCTCAGTCAGAAGGTGCTCGCTCCAATTCTATTACGATACGGCCACTAAAATGTTGTACAGACCCTCCTACGATGGACTTCTCCTTCGATGTTTATCAAACGAAGAAGCAGTCGAAGCTCTTCGAGAAGCTTATGATGGAACCTATAGAGCCCATCAACTAGGTCCTAAGCTACAAGATCGACTTCAACGTATAGGCTATTACTGGCCCACCAAGATAGTCGATGCTGTCGAGTATACAAAGAAATATCATGCTTGTCAGCTACACGCTAACTTCATCCACAGACCGTCAGAGCCTCTACATACTACGGTCGCCTCTTGGCTATTTGAAGCCTGGGGCATGGACATAGTGGGACCCATCACCCCTCCCTCATCCAGGGGACACCTCTTTATCCTAACAATCACCGACTACTTCTCTAAGTTGGCAGAAGCAGTACCACTGACAGAGGTGAAAAGGTCGAAGGTGGTCAGCTTCATCAAGTATCATGTTATCTACAGTTTCACAGTACCTTAGAGAATTATTTCACGATAACGGTCCACAATTCATCAGCCATGCGTTCATTAGATTTACGACACGAATCGTATTCAGAAAGTGGCATCAACCGTCTACAATCCGACAACGAACAGACTGGCTGAAGCTTTTAACAAAACCATCGTCAAGCTACTCAAAAAGTTCGTATCATCCAACAAGCATGACTGGGATGAGAAGCTCGATGAATGCCTTTGGGCCTATCGCACAACGGTACGGACCCTAACGGATAACATACCATTCTCTTTGGTCTATGGAAGCGTGTAGCTCCCCTTTCCAAAAATCCTTAAATATTTTTTTATTATTATTATTTGATTTAAATGGTGATTATTAGATTTTATAAATTATTTAGTTTATTATTACGGTAAATGATTTTTAGCCATTATTACAAATTGGAGTACAAGGTGACTAGAAATCGGGGCACGAATAGTGCAGTGACGTGCCTTGACTAGTGTATTAGCCATGTCAGGGAAGGCCGAGCCATAGTGATGCCCAAACTAGGAAAATCAGGTCAAGTTGCGACTTAACCTCTAAAGATGTTTTAATTATTTAATATTTAGATTATTGATTTTAGAAGACTCAGTCGCACCAAACTGACCCGAACCCAACCCAAACCCAATCCCGTGTAGGCTTGTAGTGAGACCAAAGGCGTCCATCTAGTCGTATGTCGTATCACTATTCTAATTTAGTGACCCGATAGCCGAGTTCACAAAGGTGGTTGGATTTATGTATATTATAAGTTCTTAATACTAAATAATGTTTTGTTGATAATATAGTAAATAATTGTCCTTAACAAATATGTTGGACTTTATAGGAATTAGCTAGGTTATATATATATATATATATATATATATATATATATATATATATATATATATATATATATATAGAAGTGGATTTATGGTATATGGCAAAATAGGCTTTTATATATATAAAATATTATTGTATTTGATTTATGTGAATTTTAGTATATAGACTTAAGTATATGGTATTTCTATTATAAATTGTATTGAGCATATTTTATTCTTTATGTTTGAATGTATACATGTATGTGTATATATATAAATATTCGTATATATGTAAATGTACGTATATAAATATACGTATATATGTATAGATAGATATATATAGTTTTAGATACATAGATATAAATAAATATATAAATGTTTGTGTATGTATATATATATATATATATAAATGTATATGTGTACATGTGTGTGTGTATATATATATATATATAAATAAATATATAAATGTGTGTGTGTGTATATATATATATATATATATATATATATATATATATATGTGTGTGTGTGTATACGTGTATGTATAAATATATACGTGTATAAATATATATACATATATATATGTGGATTTGTATATACATATGTATATAAGTATAACAAATAGAAATGAATAAGAAAGCAGCAACTAAACCCAGTCCATACTACTTCCCCAAGCCAGCTGAGACCCGTCCCAGCCCAACCATACAAGTTCGGCCCGACCCCAAGCCTAACCCATTTCTTCCAGACCGAGCGCCCATATATATCAGCCGATATATAACAGAGGGATCGAGAGAGAGATCGAGGGATCATAAACCCTAATGCAAACCACCGACGCCACCACCCCAGCCTCGATGCGGCACGTAACCCTGGACTGTCGCGCGCGGCACGCGGGCCGTCGGAGGCCGACCATGGCCGGGCATGCGGACAGAACAAGTAACAGCAGCAGCAGTCGGAGGCTGATTTTTCGATCATCTTTCTCTCTCGAAGATCGATCATTTTGCACACCGTTTATTGAGGTACGAAGCCAACCTAATCCCCTTCGACATCAAACAAATATTTTTAATTTAACTGCGCTAAATCGCTAGAAAATAACCTGCGAAAATTGTGAAAAATCCTGATTTTTTGACAGTATTAACTAGATGGAGGGCACTGTTTGGAAGGCGAATTGCTGCCAACCCCGAAAGAATTATTGAAATCCATCTAAACAATATTGTAGACAACTTATCAAAGTTTGAAAACCTTCTTTTGGTTTCTGTTTTTATTAAATATAGTTTAAGTTATTTGTATTTAAAAATCAGAAAAAATCCACGTTAAACAGTTTTGAAAACTAGAAATTTTGTCCGATACGACGTGCGTCCCGCCAATCCGGGCGACGTGGTCACGAAATGAAAGCATCAAAAGGTGCGTAACAGCTTCGTGGTCGTGTAGGCTTTGACAGAATTTAAATTGGTCGCGTGTGCGTGACGAATTTGATGCGTATCCGTCGAAATTTATCGTATCGGCCTCTGTGCAAATTTCTCAATTACTTTGTGCACGCTCGTCAGATTGAAACAAAACTTACGCCAACAGGACCGTATCGTTTTTCTGGTCCTGTATGCCAAGTTTGGTCCGATTCTGAGACAGTTGATAAAATCGCCGTTTTGCGGGCCCCACGGTCCGACACAACGGGCGATTTTGTGCACGGCCTGCCGGAATCCACCTCTGGACATACGGTTGGGTTCGTATCGAAAAACCGGATCCGTAGACATATAGTTTGACGACTTTAGAGACCTTTGACTCTGGCACGCTTTTTGGTGTAAAGCGGGTCCAACGACGGACATCGATTTTGCCTAAAATTATCGTTTTGCCCCTGTGTCCAGAATTGGACTTAAGGACAGGCAATCCTAGCTAATTTGACTATTCTGAGAATATTCGTAATGTTTATTTCAGCTTTCGGAGACAGTTGTGATGACTTGGACTTTCTGACTTATTGATTGGAGTTACATTGTTGGTTCTTCGCGCTTCCACCAGGCAAGTATACCTTGCCTCTCTCTACAGTTTATTTACATGCATATTTCTATTATTATATAGTTTTACTAGTTGGTTATTACTTGTGATTTGTATATCATACATGCTACTATAGCAATAGTCCTTATACATGGTTAGCCTTGTTAGTTCATATTGGATTGGTTCTCTCGTGTATCGTGATTGGGTCGTGTTGTGTCTTCACCTGTGTCTTGACTGAGTCGTGTCTACAAGTCTGTGTGAGTGAACTGCTATTCCTTGTCTTTCCCACAACCTGCGAGTCCACACACGGGGCGAGGGTTGTCCTTTGCACCTGGGAGTCCACATACGGGGCGAGGTTGACTTGTCTTGAAACTAACCTGTGAGTCCACGTTCGTGGGCGAGGGTTGGTATTCCATTGATCTACCAGCAGTTCATTTATGCATACTTGATCCCGTATCCGTGTTCATAGCTACCTGTCAGTAGCCACATGTCAGTCTCATGTCTAGTTCCTGTTTATCCCTGGTTATATTATTACATGATTAAACTACTAAATAGGCATATTTTATGTATCTTGCTAGTCCTCTGAGGACCTGATGATCTCTTCAGGTTTAGCGGTTGTATGGAGTTAGTTAGCAGTACAGGACTGTAGAGGATTGTGATGCATAATACAGGTATTTGCTTGTGATATTTCTTTATTATCTTCTCGTGCCTTATATTCCAGGTCGTGATATATTCTGCTTATTTATAGACTCATATCATTCTTAGAGTCTAATCGAACAATATGCTAATGGGCTGCAGACCATGACCCATACTTGTTCATTCTTGTTTATATAATTCCTATGGATTGAGATATAGTTTAGATTAGACATGATACCCATGACCATGACAGTTTATACGTACTCGAGTCGGGCTGGAGTTCGCTCGATACGTAGCGGGCTTGCTCACGAGCTCGCATCCGAAAAACGGGTGCGGGTCGTGACAAGTTTTTGTGGTGGCCCATGCAGGTCAGAGCATATCGTACCGGTTACGTAACTGTACTGGTACGAGCCTGCGCTACTGACTAAATCCTTAGAAATCTCAATCCACACTGCCTTGAAAATTCTCCTAGAAATTCCCTACCTCTTTGAAAACTCCATATTTGCTCTCGATTATTCTACCTTGCCTTCTTGTACTCTTGATTCTTGTCCCTTTCTATTTCGGGGTGACGAATAATCGTGCTGTCTAAAATTCATCAGAAATTCTTAAGTTATAGTATAATATTGCTTGATTATTGAATGTAACGCCCTAGTCCCAAAATAAGTAGGACTAAGTACGTTGTCATGCCAGCTGCATACATACGAAGTATATGGAGCCCTCGTATGTATACAGAAGCTGTAAAGTACAGTAAACCAAAACACGCTAAATCTCATCCACAATTATAAAGGAATAATAATTTAAAATCAACTTTGAATTGTCATGTACACATGTTGGGCGGAGACAAATCCACTACCAACTATTAAATGAAAAGAAATAGATATACATGAAAGAAATAATCAAGCGAAGCGAAGGGCGATCCAAGAGCACGCTATAAACGAAGCAAGAGAGCAAATCATGTCCTTGGCTAGAGTACCTGCGGAAGTCACAAACACACACACCTGGAGAATTCACCAGGTCCTCAAAGAGACGTAACAAGATACAATAAACAACATTCCATAAACTAAATATAAAGCTGCTCAATAATAATCCGGACCATAGCAAGGTTCAGTACCTTATCATCGAAGCAGTTAACCACACCTACAACCAAACAAGGACAAGGTGTGGCAACTACTCCGTGACAAGATACGGTTCCAAGTCATGGTCGGGCATAAGTACATAAACCAAAGTACCTATACCTATCGGATAAAGGTCACCTAACCACTCTAAGTGTAATGCAATCGAGAATAGTGCATGGTCGCATAACCTCCAAGTCAAGTCAAGATAAAATAAGCAGGACCTCAGTAGCGAGTCTCAATACTATATACCATTTCTCGGTATCGAGCGAGTCTACAGTATATAGTCTACCTATCGTTCCTCAGTGGCGAGCGAGTCTACGATAGATAGGGAGGAGGTCAACGCCCAGTTGTATTCTCCCCACCCAATGATCTAACTCTAATGACCACTAGTCTTTTATCATACAATCCTAGTAGTAGTCATGGCCTAACACTCGTCCAATATGTACCGCTGGCCACTCAGTACACACGTCGGAGATCTATATGCGACTCGTGAATCGTAGCATACAAGTGTCAAGGCCAATGAATGCAGAAGGTCTCTTCCTTCTAGGTCAAGTGTGCATACCAATAAAATAAATAAGGAAAGACAAAACTTAAACATAAAATTTGTATCTACGCATAATTGTGAAGTACAAGTTATAATTGCAGAAAATAAATACTAAATAAAGTAATGCATGCAATTTAATGAGCAAGGAAATAATCAGTGATGGCAAGGTATCTTGCCTGTTATGTCGCCTGGTGTGGTGTGGTGCGATGTTCCGACCAATCTCGAACGTCCAATAGTCATGGTTGATGTGTAGAGGTTCGAGGTTGCAGGAAAGTAGGCATGTACGATTGGTCATGAGAAATGGAAATAATTGGAGAGAATTTATGGAAGTACATACGTATACTATTTTTAAAAAATTAAGAAACTAGAGATAAAAAACTAGATTTACTTGTAAAATAAATATTTAGAAAACCATATTTTATTACCAAATATTTTAGGTAGTTATATACTTGAATATTCTAGTAAATTTAGAACTTAAAAACTACCTTTTATTAGCCACAAATATTTTTGGTAAATAACTGAATATATAAGAAGATCAGGCTATTAGGTCGAAACTAGATATAAAAATGTTACTATAATATTTTTAAGTAAGTAGATTGTATTTAAAAATCACAAAAATAATATAATAATATATTTTATTTTATTTTTAAATTTCTAATATTTTTTTTTGAAAATACTTATAGGCTCAAGCGTAATACTAAATATAACTCTAAAATATTATGTAAATATTTTACATGATAATAAATATAACTAATATTAATAACTACAGTAGCAGATTTATGCTAATTGCTACTTGATAATAATTTTGTAAAAATAATAAAACCTAAAATGATAAAACCGAAGTCAGCATGTGTTGCTGTCTTCTACTGTTGAGGACTTTGCTCAATTGATAAAAAAAACAGAGAGAGGGGAAGTGAGAAGAGTTGGCAATGGTCGGGAGCGGTTGGGGAAAAAAAGGAGAGAGACGAGCGGAGGGAGATGGAAGAGCGGGTGAGAGACGAAGAGGAAGAGGGAGCAAGGGGAAAGGACATGCAGGAGAGAGCGGGGTCTTACCAGATCGACGGGGCCGTGCGTGAGCGGACTGGTGGTGATGTGGGCTGCCGGTGATAGAGGTGGTTTTGGGGTTCTGATGATGGTGGTCGTGATGTTAGTAAAAACAGGGGTTAACGGTCGGTCACGGTGGAGTAGTCAGGGTCGCTGGCGAGGGTGTTGGTAAGGGTCGGTGGCAGTAGGAGGCAGCGGGTTGCTGTCGGCGAGTTGTAGTATTGGTAGGCTGTGGTGGTGGTGGTCAGGTGTCGGGTGTCGGGAAGGATCGATGGCGATAGAGATGATTTTGGGAGTTTCGGAGAGGAGGAGATGGACATGAGGGTGTGCTGTCAGGAGGTGGCCGGCAGAACGAGGCTACGGTGATGGTGGTCGTCAACGCTTGGAGGTCGGGTGATGCTGGTGGTTACAGCGCGCTGGTGGTAATGATGGGAGGTGGTTGGATTGTGTCCTGCGTGACATGAGGCAAAGTTGTGTCCGGCATGTCGGACACGGAGAGAATATTTGTATTTGTACTAGAAAAAATATAGTAGAAGGAAAGAAATGACACGGACACGATGCACGATAGATATTTTGGTGGAGAATTTGGATCATGAAATTTTCATGAAGAAGAACATGAGAGCTCTCCTTATATAGGAGGTGGAGGCTCCAAATTTGATACGGATTAGGATAGTTTAAACCCCTTGTAGATATTTTACTTATTTAATTTTAAAAAATTAAATCCAAATCTAGTTTAAATCTAGATAATTCTATTTTTTTCTTTTAAATAAGGACTATTTAAATTAAATCTACGAAATCGATATTTTAAATTTAAGTCATCATAGCAATTAAACATAAATCAATCAAGTTTCAAAATATCTTTTTATGGATAATAAAAAAAATTTGAAAATCAAATATATAATAAAATAATAATAAATAATTTTGAAAATCAAATATATACATGAATAAATTTTCGTGTACCTCAATGCAAATAAAATATTTACGAATATAGTTTTCTAAAATAAATTAGCCTTTTTACGATAAATAATTAAAATCAAGTTTGGGCGAAATTCGTGTAACGTACCTCGTAGCAAAATATTTACCTTATACCATTTTTAGAAATTTTACTTATTTTTCAATATAAAACAAATCTTTTAATAAAATATTTGTGTATATAAAAATATCAGCTCGCAAATACGTACTCGTATTTGACATAGTACAAATTCGAAAATAAAAATCAATAAAAATTTTATTTTAAAATAAATCGTAGTAAAAATTTAGGGGGTTTACATCCTACCCAACTTATAAGAATTTCGTCCTCGAAATTTAGGAATAGATAGGGTAGGCAGGGTTGAGGTGATTGAAGTAATTTTCTGATAAGATATCATGTTCAATTTATTTGGCGAGAGGAAGAAAGACATACAATGAAGAACGAGCAATTTTGAATAATCGTAGACTAGGGAAAAATAAAGCAACGATATAGTATAGATGATCACGAGTATGATAATTGTCACGACCCGCACCCTAGAGTAAGGGCACGAGAAGTGGGTACGTCCAGCCTACGCCGCATTGTCGACGGTAGAACGCTGTCCTAGGTCACAACATCTAACAATATAAAGCTTAAACAGTTTATACTCTCCGAATTGGGATGACATGATAAAAGTAGACTCAATCACAACTAAGGAAGAAGAAGCACGATATGATATAAAACTCAAGGAAAAATAGATGACAAAATAGCAGATAGATAGATAAATGAAACTGCTGAAATGAAAGGAAATCCCAAGTACATCAGAGAGTCTAAGTATCTAAGATAAAAACATAATCCCAGATCCCAAGTATCAATATGTACAATCATCCATAGAATACTGTAAATGAAAACATCCTAGTCTAAGGGTGTGTCATCCACAGCTAGTGGGGCCTGCTGATGGTCCAGGTCCAACATCTCATCTAAGGTGGCACCGTAATAGGTATCCACACCAGCCTCCTCATCGTCCTCTGTAATATTTTCAACAGGTCCAGTCAGGACAGGAGCGAGCACAATACATCTCAACAGATCATAGCAGGTTAGAAAATATAATCATGCAGTAAAGTAAGATACATGATCTGAAAGAAATACAGTATATAAGAAGAGAGAGAGAACTGTAATAGAAATATCTACTATAAGTAGAGAACTAACAGTGACTAGTGAGTCAGAGTACAATATAAACATGTGAATGGCATAGGAGATTCTGGGAACTATACTATGGAGTGATTCTGGGAACTACACTACTTGGATATTATTCACATGTCTACTTCTACTCCCCCGTACCCCCAATCAATACACAAGGATCCAACCAGGTTATGTTATGAATCCATGCAAAGGCCCACAAGGGGTGATACATGGATAGCCCATAAATGGGTGATTCTGGGAATGCCCACAATGGGGTGATTCTGGGAATGCCCATAAATGGGGTGATTCTGGAAAAACTATATGATCATGAGAGTACATGTCACAAGTGATCGAAGAATCGTGAAGCATAGTGATACACCATGTAAATGAAACGCACAGAACATGTAGTGTACGATGCTCCCTGAGGGGATAACATCTCAAGAATGGATCCATTAGTACTAATCCGTGTTACCAATGTGACAGCATCAAGTAAAGTAATCTAAAGCAGGAAAATAATTCTAACAGGATATGAAATGATCAGAGAATGTACTCGCCTGGTATCTGAGTGTCCAACTGAAAAGTACTGTCCGAGGAGTGGTGTCTGGCTCCTATTTAGAACAGCACAAGTCACAACAAGTCCAGAATGGTAAAATGAAACACTACAATGCATTCTACATGAATCTAGGTCAATCTAGGCCAAAGTCAACTCTTGGTCAACTCTGGTCAACCCTAGAAGTCAAACTAGGTCAACTATGGTCAAACTAGGTCAAACAAATCTACACTAGTCTAGCAAGTCTATTCTAGGTCTAATAAAGCTATACAAGCCCAATCTAGGCCTATTAGTCAAACAGGCATACACATAATATAGGATACTAATATATATATATATATATATATATATATATATATATATAAATATTTTATATATATATATATATATATATATATATATATATATATATATATATATATATATACATACATACACTATACACCCATTTTAAGTATCTATTTTAGATACCTATATATAATACACAAACTTATATTATATATATATATAGATACACATATTAATGTATACATTATATTATACATCCAAATCCATAGACACATACATCTATATATATATACTAGAGAGGGATAGAACAATAGAGAGTGAGTGAATAAAATATGTGTGTGTGTGTGTGTGTGTGTGTAATGGTGTGTGTGTAGGAGTGGGTGAACTGTGACAAGAAAACAAGGAGTGTGTGAGAGTGAAATGTGGGTGAGAGAGGTGAGGGGGACTGCCCACATATGTGTACCTCAAACCCAGATCCCAAAACAGTGTGTGTGTGGTTCAGAAATTGTAAAACAGTGAAGTAAGAGATGTGTGTGTTGTGTGTAGACAGTGTGTGGTAATTGTGAGAGGAAAATAAGAGTGAACCCAATCAATCTCAGGTACTTGCTACTAAATCCAATCCCATGCACAGTGAATGCAAAGACAATAACTAAAACTGAAATCAAACATCCCAGGTATGTACAACACTCCAATCCCAAACAACTCAGATTTTTAATATCAATTTTAGAAAGAAAAGAAAGGAAATCGAAACATCAAACCCCCATCAATCTCAGGTATTTGAAAACATGGAATCAATTCATGAACCCATTTCAGACTTCTTGAATAGCCCTACACCAAATCAAATTTTGAATTCCACATGCAATCTCAGATTTTGATTTAAGAACCAACCACATATAATACTTCCTGTTAATTCAGTTCAGACTTAACAAAACTCAGTTAGAATAAAAGGAAAAAAAATCTCATTGAACCCCTACTAAACTCAGGTTTTGTTGAACTCAGTTTTTCACAAAAATAGTCCACATATTTCGAAATCCAAACACCATCAATTCAACCCAAATCTTAGCATACATGTAGGTAACTAATAGGAGAACATGTTAGGGATTTAAACAGGTAAATAATCGCATTAGACTAGCTAAAAATGTATGGCAAATTCCATGTTAAAAACTGGAAAAACAGTGAAGAAAATAGGTATCAGATTTTTGGGAAAACATTTGGAATTGATAATTAAAATCAAACTAAAACAAGCTATCAATGGTTGGTAATGATTAACAACATTGTGTTCGTGTCCTAGAGTGTTCCTCGTGTCTACCACGACACGTCACGACTTGTCCAACACAAATAAGCTCGAAACAGTGCACTGAGACACAGCAATTTGGCACTGCGTCGTGCATAGGTGCACGCGTGTCGTGCACTCGACACGACGCAAACTGGGACACGTGCTCCTGTCAGTGGGTACGCCTAGGGTAGACCTAGGTGTGTGTCATCCTGTATCGTGTCCTCGTGTCGCCGTGTCCGCTGTGTCGAGCCGTATCAGTGGCTACTTTACACTGTGCACAGATCAGTAAAAAATTAGTGCACGACTGATTTCTCTCCAACCCGACCACAAAATCCAATGAAACATTGGGGGCATGATGTCATTTCATGCCCCCTAGTGTCCACCAAGTTTTGTGTCCAACCAAGCCGTGTCGTGTCCTGTAGAAGCCCCGAGCAGCAGGGGATACACCCAGGCCGCGTACGCGTGTCCGAGAACGCGTGCACGAGTGTCAAAACGACACGACACAGACTCGATTCAACCTCAGAGCAAAAGAAATGTGTAAGCGACACAAAAATATATTTTTCCAATCAATTAGTTTTACAAAAATAGAACGAAATGTCCATTGAGACATTTCGTCGAACACCTATGGCCATCACTGATACGTGTCCGATACAGACACGTACAGGACATGAATTTCTACAAATCCTATTCCTACAAGGTCAGGATACTTAGTGCTAGGTATCCATGTAATTAAAACCAAATTTTAATAGATGGATTAGGATTTTACCTATGGTGTTCTCCAACACAAAAACCCTTTGAATGAGGATTTCCAAAAGCCACCAAACTCCTTCAAATTGGTAGAAAACTGAGAATAACTAATTCCAACAGTAAGAAAACATCAATTAGAACCTATTGCAATTTGTTTGGATTAAAAAGGAGTTAAAATGGATTTTTTAGGGATTTTTGAAGTTGGAAAAATACCTCTTTCTAAACTTGCTCTTTCCTAAAGAGGCTAGCCCTAAATGGAAGAGAATACTTATAGGAGGGGGTTTTCCAATGGGTGTAGCGGCTGGAAAAATAGTGTTAGGGTTAGGGTTAGGCATTAGTTAATGGGCTTTGGGCCTATATGGCTAGTTATTGATTTAATGTTTAATCACAAGTCATGGCTTATGACTTAAATGATCTAACTTAAGTCAAATAACCATACCATGGGTCAACTCTAGTCTAACTAGGGTTGCATAACCTAACCAAGTCCAAACTTAATTAGGGTTAGCTCCTAGGTTAGTCTACCATGGTCATTGCTAGTCAAAGTCAACCTAGTCAACCCTCATTCAAACAATTCCAAAATAAATTCTAAAAATTCCCATAAATTCAAATAAATTATAATAAATTCAAATAACCCCAAAAATGACAAAAATACCCTCAAACTAAAAATGTGATAGTGACAAATCTACCCTCCTTAAAAGAATTTCGTCCTCGAAATTGAAAGGCGAAATGCAACTGATGAGAAGGATAGAAAGTATACCTCACGTTCCAAAAAGATAAGGGTAACGCTCGCGCATCTCATCCTCCCGCTCCCAGGTAGACTCTCCTGGAGAATGATGCCTCCATGCGACGCGTACCAAGGGTATCACCTGGTTCCTCAGAACCTTCTCCCGTCGATCCAGTATCTCCACTGGCTGCTCTGGATAGCTGAGAGAAGGTCCAACCTCAATCTCCGAGTGATCGAGCACATGGCTAGGGTCAGCCACATACCGTCTCAACTGTGATACATAGAATACGTTGTGGACTCCCATAAGTGCAGGTGGCAAGTCTAGCCTGTATGCCACGTCACCGACTCTTCCGCTGATAACGAAAGGGCCGATGAAGCGCGGGCTAAGCTTCCCGCCTCCACCAAAACGTATCGTACCACGAGTCGGAGATATCCTCAAGAAAACCTGGTCTCCGACCTAATCACAAGCAAGGTCTCAATTAATTATAATAAACAAACATGATTAATAAAACACAACAATCAAACCTAAATCTAATCCTACTCTAATCTGTACCTCAAACTCTAAGGGCCTCCGGTGGCTATCGGCCCAGTGCCGATGTCTGTCCTGCGCCACGCGAAGTTTGTCCCTGATGAGCTTCACCTTCTCGGCTGCATCAACAACCATCTCTGGCCCCAGTAAAGCTCGCTCACCAACATCATCCCAAGATAAGGGTGTACGGCACCTACGCCCGTACAGAGCCTCGAAAGGTGACATCTCAATGCTGGCCTAGAAACTGTTGTTGTAAGCAAAGTCCACCAAATGAAGATGATCCTCCCAGGAACCTCCAAAGTCCAGGACACACGTCCACAGCATATCCTCAAGTGTCTGAATAGTCCTCTCTGACTGTCCGTCCGTCTGGGGGTGGTATATAGTACTAAACTTGAGCTGAGTGCCCAAGCTAATCTGCAGACTCCTCCAGAAATAGGAAGTAAAGCGACTATCCTGATCTGAGATAATGCTGACCGGAACCCCGTGAATCCTGACTATCTGCCGCATATACATCTCCGCCAGCCTCTCTGTAGACGTACCCACCTTGAATGGCAAAAGTGGGCCGATTTGGTCAACCTGTCAACGATGACCCAAATCGCGTCTTTTCCTCCTGGTGTACGCGGCAATCCTGACACGAAGTCCATAGTGATATGCTCCCATTTCCACTCAGGAATGGGCAGCGGCTGCAATAATCCACCGGGCCTCTGCCTCTCTGCCTTGACCTGCTGACAGATCATGTACCTAGCTACGAAGCGAGCCACCTCCCGCTTCATCCCGGACCACCAAATATGCTCCCTTAGATCTCGGTACATCTTGTTAGCACCAGGGTGTATAGAGTACTGAGAGCTGTGGGCCTCCTACAAAACCTGCTCCCTGAGCTCTCCGTTGGGCACACATAATCTGGAACCGTGCCTCAAGGCACCATCCTCTATAAGAGAAAACTCGTCATCCACTAATTCTGCTCGAACCTGCTCTCGGAGACACCGCAGAGCAACGTCCTCAAACTGAGTCGCCTTGATCCTCTCCACCAAGTCCGACTGAATCTGTATCCCCCATAACTGCATCTGTACACCGGACACGATCACCTCAATCCCAAGGCTCTCCAAGTCTGCAAGCAAATGCCGATCCATGGTCAAACACATGGCTGTCGGATACCTACTCAAGGCATCGACAACCACGTTGGTCTTCCCTGGGTGATACTGAAGTAGGATGTCAAAATCCTTTATCAACTCTAGCCATCTGCGCTGCCTCATGTTCAACTCCTTCTGAGTGAACACATACTTTAAGCTCTTGATCTGTGAAGATCTCCACCTTCTCCCCATACAGATAATGCTTTCACAACTTCAGAGCAAATATCACCGCTGCCAGCTCCAGGTCGTGGGTAGGATAGTTCTTCTCATGGAGACGTAATTGCTTGGAAGCATAGGCAATCACCTTTCCATGCTGCTGTAAGATGCAACCCAGCCCCTTCCCTGAAGCGTCACAATAAATAGTGAAACCACCTGATCCTGAAGGCAATGTCAGAATTGGAGCTGTCGTAAGCCGCTTCTTCAACTCATCAAAAGCTGCCTGACACTCCTCTGACCAAACATACTCAGCATCCTTCCGGGTCAACCGAGTCAACGGCTCTGCAACCCGGGAGAAATCCTCCACAAATCTTCGATAATATCCTGTCAGCCCTAGGAAACTCCTGATCTCTGCAACTGAAGTCGGCGCTGCCCATGCCTCAACTGCTACAATCTTCTTGGGGTCAACTGAGATACCATCTCCAGTCACAACGTGCCCCAAGAAGTCCACCCGGTCCAAGAAAAACTCACACTTGGAGAGTTTTCCATAAAGCTGCTCCCTCCTGAGAATCTCCAGCACTATCTGCAGATGCTCCTCGTACTCTTCCTCAGTCTTGGAATACACCAAGATGTCGTCAATGAACACCACCACAAACTGATCCAGGTACTGGTGGAACACCTTGTTCATTAGGTTCATAAATACTGCTGGTGCATTGGTTAGCCCAAACGGCATAACCAAAAACTCATACTGCTCGTACCGCGTCCTGAAAGCGGTCTTGGGAATATCCTCCCTCTTGACCTTCACCTGGTGATATTCCGACCTCAGATCAATCTTGGAAAATACCCGAGCTTCGCTCAACTGGTCAAAAAGATCATCGATCCGCGGCAGTGAATATTTGTTCTTGATCGTGAGTTTGTTGAGTGCCCTATAGTCAATACACATCCGTACTGACCCATCCTTCTTCGGCACAAACAACACTGGTGCACCCCATGGCGACGAACTCGAGCGGATGAAGCCCTTGTCCTGCAGCTCATCCACTTGCTTCTTCAGCTCCACCAGCTCACTGTTGTTCACCCGATAGACATACTAAGAGATGGGTTCCTCTCCTGGAACCAAGTCTATTGAGAACTCTATATCTCTGTCTGGTGGCAATCCCGGCAACTCCTCTGGGAAAACATCCATATACTCTGCTATCAAGGGGTGTGGAATCGCCTGCTCCTCAACCAAGACTCCGCTGCTCTGCTCTGCCTGACGTCTGGAGTACTCGAACTCTGGCTCCCCCGACGCTCTGAAGAGAACTCTACCCCCTCTACAATCAATGCTGGTGTGGTGCCTGCTCAACCAATCCATGCCGAGTACTATATCGTAGTTCGGCAATGGCATTACGAGCAGGCTCACCTCCAACTCATGGCCTCCTAAAAAAACTCTTCGACCCTTACAAACATCATGTACGAGGATAATGCCAACCCCAGTCGTGATCTTGTAAGTCCTAGGCAACGATTCAGCTATGATACCGTGTCTAATCGCAAAAGATACTGATATAAAACTATGCGAAGCACCGGAATCGAATAATGCAAATGCTAGACTGGAGTCGAGAAGAATCGAACCTGCGATCAGCTCTCCTATCACCTCTGCATCCTCAGCCGCCATAGCAAAAGCTCGCCCCGGCTGGCCTCCCCTGGCCTGCTGCTGGTGCTGAACAAATCTCTGCTGCTGGGTCGGCAGGGCTGGTCCCCTCTGCTGGCCTGCTGCTGTCCTGGCTCCTCCTCCCTGAGCTGCTCGTCCTGTGGTCAAGGTACACTCCCTCATCTGGTGATCTCCTGAGCCACATACCAGGCACTTGCCCAGCCTCTTCCTACACTCGTTCCACCCATGCCCTGGCTTCTTGCAATAAGCACAGGTGGTGGCCTGCTGCCTCGGTACCTGCTGCTGCACCCTCTGCTACTGATGCTGCACTGGCTGGTGCCTCGGCTGCTGAAACTGCTGCGGCTGGAACCTCTGCTGCTGCTGGTGCTGCTGTTGAAAGTGCGGCCTCTTGGCCGGTCCTCCGCTACTGCTGCCTCCCTGTGAGTCTCGCCCTCTCTTGAGCCTAAGCTCAAGATCATCCTCTGCAGCTAGTACGTCCACCAGGATCTCCTCAAATGTAGTACTGCGGGCGTTCTTAGTGTAGGACTTGACCTCCTTTACCAAGCCCTTTCGGAACCTCCGGGCCTTCGTCGTCTCTGACAAGTCCTCCATAAATCTGCTCAGGTGGCAGAAATCTCCTGCGTACTCCTCTACGGACTGGCTCCCCTAGACTAGGGCCTCGAACTGGGTCTCGAGGGCTCCCAGCGCTGCGTCTGGAAAGAACTTCTCCTTGAACAGCTTCTTGAATGCTGCCCAAGTCTGTCCTGCTGTGCCAACCCTCGGGACGGTCTGGTACCAGGTACGGGCCAGATCCTGCATCATGCTGGCCACTGCCTCTATCTGGAGCCTCGTCGGGATCTCAGCCAGCCTGAAGATCTCCTCCATATGCTCGATCCACTCATCGGCATACAAGATCCCCTCTGTCCCTCGGAAGTCCCTCGGGTGCATCTTCTGGAAGTCTTAGATGCCCTTCTCCCGTGGCTGGTGCGGCTGCAAGGCTGTCGCTGGCTGAGCTACGACTCTCCCTATTGCGGTCACTGCCAGCTCAATGCCTCGAGTGAGCTCTGCCGTGTGCCTCTGCTGCTGGGTCTGCTGACCCTCCATGTACTGCCAGAAGAAAGCTAACAGCTGAACGACATCAACTGTCCCTGCAGGTGGCTGCTGCTGGAAGGGCTCCTCTGCGATGACTGGGTCCTGCCTCCGAGCCGGTGGAGGCATACCCCCTGTTGCTGCTGCTGGAGCCTCAATACAAACAGAGGTGGCAAGAGCTGCAGTCTCCTGTCTCTGCTGAACTGGCTGAGAGGTAGCAGATCCCTCTATAGCATCTCCATGAATGGTACGCTGCTGACGAGTCTCTACCATCCTGAAGATAGACCAAACAAGAGTATCAATTTCTGAGAAAGAAGCGATATAACAAAGGCGGACAATTAAAATTCAAAAGGATCAGCTGACAATAAGGATTTAGATGGCAATAAAAGAATTTTTCCTAATATGATTGAGTACCTTAAAAATTAATGTCCTATATCCTACTGCAGGCTGTAGTGATACTCTAGTTCGAATACCACTACACTTCTAGTCTAGACCTGCATGGGCTACCACTAAAAACGTGTCACGACCCGCACCCTAGAGTAAGGGCACGAGAAGTGGGTACGTCCAGCCTACGCCGCAGTGTCGGTGGTAGAACGCTGTCCTAGGTCACAACATCTAACAATATAAAGCTTAAACAGTTTATACTCCCCGAATTGGGGTGACATGATAAAAGTAGACTCAATCACAACTAAGGAAGAAGAAACACAATATGATATAAAACTCAAGGAAAAATAGATAATAAAATAGCAGATAGATAGATAAATGAAACTGCTGAAATGAAAGGAAATCCTAAGTACATAAGAGAGTCTAAGTATCTAAGATAAAAACATAATCCCAGATCCCAAGTATCAATATGTACAATCATCCATAGAATACTGTAAATGAAAACATCCTAGTCTAAGGGTGTGTCATCCACAGCTAGTGGGGCCTGCTGATGGTCCAGGTCCAATATCTCATCTAAGGTGGCACCGTAATAGGTATCCACACCAGCCTCCTCCTCATCCTCTGTAATATTTTCAACAGGTCCAGTCAGGACAGGAGCGAGCACAATACATCTTAACAGATCATAGCAGGTTAGAAAATATAATCATGCAGAAAAGTAAGATACATGATCTGAAAGAAATACAGTATGTAAGCAGAGAGAGAGAACTGTAATAGAAATATCTACTATAAGTAGAGAACTAACAGTGGCTAGTGAGTCAAGTACAATATAAACATGTGAATGGCATAGGAGATTCTGGGAACTATACTATCGAATGATTCTGGGAACTACACTACTTGGATATTATTCACATGTCTACTTCTACTCCCCCGTACCCCCAATCAATACACAAGGATCCAACCAGGTTATGTTATGATTCTATGCAAAGGCCCACAAGGGATGATACATGGATAGCCCATAAATGGGTGATTCTGGGAATGCCCACAATGGGGTGATTCTGGGAATGTCCATAAATGGGGTGATTCTGGGAAGACTCTGTGATCATGAGAGTACATGTCACAAGTGATCGAAGAATCGTGAAGCATAGTGATACACCATGTAAGTGAAACGCACAGAACATGTAGTATACGATGCTCCCTGAGGGGATAACATCTCAAGAATAGATCCATATAGTACTAATCCGTGTTACCAACGTGACAGCATCAAGTAAAGTAATCTAAAGCAGAAAAATAATTCTAACAGGATATGAAATGATCAGAGAATGTACTCGCCTGGTATCTGAGTGTCCAACTGAAAAGTACTGTCCGAGGAGTGGTGTCTGGCTCCTATTTAGAACAGCACAAGTCACAACAAGTCCAGAATGGTAAAATGAAACACTATAATGCATTCTACATGAATCTAGGTCAATCTAGGCCAAAGTCAACTCTTGGTCTACTCTGGTCAACCCTAGAAGTCAAACTAGGTCAACTATGGTCAAACTAGGTCAAACAAGTCTACACTAGTCTAGCAAGTCTATTATAGGTCTAATAAAGCTATACAAGCCCAATCTAGGCCTATTAGTCAAACAGGCATACACATAATATAGGATACTAATATATATATATATATATATATATATATATATATATATATATATATATATATATATATATATATATATATATATATATATATATATATATATACATACCCTATACACCCATTTCAAGTATCTATTTTAGATACCTATATATAATACACAAACTTATATTATATATATAGATACACATATTAATGTATACATTACATTATACATCCAAATCCTTAGACACATACATCTATATATATATACTAGAGAGGGATAGAACAATAGAGAGTGGGTGAATAAAATGTGTGTGTGTGTGTAATGGTGTGTGTGTAGGAGTGGGTGAACTGTGACAGGAAAACAAGGAGTGTGTGAGAGTGAAATATGGGTGAGAGAGGTGAGGGGGACTGCCCACATATGTGTACCTCAAACCCAGATCCCAAAACAGTGTGTGTGTGGTTCAGAAATTATAAAACAGTGAAGTGAGAGATGTGTGTGTTGTGTGTAGACAGTGTGTGGCAAATGTGAGAGGAAAATAAGAGTGAACCCAATCAATCTCAGGTACTTGCTCCTAAATCCAATCCCATGCACAGTGAATGCAAAGACAATAACTAAAACTGAAATCAAACATCCCAGGTATGTACAACACTCCAATCCCAAACAACTCAGATTTTTAATATCAATTTTAGAAAGAAAAGAAAGGAAATCAATACATCAAACTCCCAGCAATCTCAGGTATTTGAAAACAGGGAATCAATTCATGAACCCATTTCAGACTTCTTGAATAGCCCTACACCAAATCAAATTTTGAATTCCACATACAATCTCAGATTTTGATTTAAGAACCAACCACATATAATACTTCCTGTTAATTTATTTCAAATTTAACAAAACTCAGTTAGAATAAAAGGAAAAAAACATCTCATTGAACCCCTACTAAACTCAGGTTTTGTTGAACTCAGTTTTTCACAAAAACAGTCCACACATTTCGAAATCCAAACACCATCAATTCAACCCAAATCTTAGCATACATGTACGTAACTAATAGGAGAACATGTCAGGGATTTAAATAGGTAAACAATAGCATTAGACTAGCTAAAAATGTATGGCAAATTCCATGTTAAAAACTGGGAAAACAGTGAAGAAAATAGGTATCAGATTTTTGGGAAAACATTTGGAATTGATAATTAAAATCAAACTAAAACAAGCTATCAATGGTTGGTAATGATTAACAACATTGTGTTCGTGTCCTAGAGTGTGCCTCGTGTCCACCACGACACGTCACGACGTGCCAACACAAATAAGCTCGAAACAGTGCACTGAGACACAGCAATTTGGCACTGCGTCGTTAGGTGCACGCGTATCGTGCACTCGACATGACGCGAACTGGGACATGTGCTCGTGTCAGTGGGTGCGCCTAGGGTAGACCTAGGTGTGTGTGTCATCCTGTATCGTGTCCTCGTGTCGTCGTGTCCGCTGTGTCGAGCCGTATCAGTGGCTAATTTATACTGTGCACAGATCAGTAAAAAATCAGTGCACGACTGATTTCTCTCCAACCCGACCACAAAATCCAATAAAACTTTGGAGGCATGATGTCAGTGCATGCCCCCTAGTGTCCACCAAGTTTCGTATCCAACCAAGCCGTGTCGTGTCCTGTAGAAGCCCCGAGCAGCAGGGGATACACCCAGGCTGCGCGCGCGTGTCTTAGAACGCGTGCACGAGTGTCAAAACAACACGACACAGACTCGATTCAAGCTCAGAGCAAAAGAAATGTGTAAGCGACACAAAAATACATTTTTCCAATCAATTAGTTTTACAAAAACAGAACGAAATATCCATTGAGACATTTCGTCGAACACCTATGGCCATCACTGATACTTGTCCGATACGGACACGTACAGGACACGAATTTCTACAAATCCTATTCCTACAAGGTCAGGATACTTAGGGCTTGGCATCCATGCAATTAAAACCAAATTTTAATAGGTGGATTAGGATTTTACCTATGGTGTTCTCCAACACAAAAACCCTTTGAATGAGGATTTCCAAAATCCACCAAACTCCTTCAAATTGGTAGAAAACTGAGAATAACCAATTCCAACAGCAAGAAAACATTAATTAGAACCTATTGCAATTTGTTTGGATTAAAAAGGAGTTAAAATGGATTTTCTAGAGATTTTTGAAGTTGGAAAAATACCTCTTTCTAAACTTGCTCTTTCCTAAAGAGGCTAGCCCTAAATGGAAGAGAATACTTATAGGAGGGGGTTTCCCAATGGGTGTAGTGGCTGGACAAATAGTGTTAGGGTTAGGGTTAGGCATTAGTTAATGGGCTTTGGGCCTATATGGCTAGTTATTGATTTAATGTTTAATCACAAGTCATGGCTTATGACTTAAATGATCTAACTTAAGTCAAATAACCATACCATGGGTCAACTCTAGTCTAACTAGGGTTGCATAACCTAACCAAGTCCAAACTCAACTAGGGTTAGCTCCTAGGTTAGTCTACCATGGTCATTGCTAGTCAAAGTCAACCTAGTCAACCCTCATTCAAACAATTCCAAAATAAATTCTAAAAATTCCCATAAATTCAAATAAATTATAATAAATTAAAATAACCCCAAAAATGACAAAAATACCCTCAAACTAAAAATGTGGTAGTGACAATAATCCATCTACGTCTAAATCTTGATCAACACTGCCATTAATCTTTATAAACATGCATCCATGTAAGTAGGACTTTACTTTCTAGACCCAATCTTGAACAAAATTTCAAAATTTATTTCAATTTCAACCCTTGTCCTATTCGTCAATTTTATCAAATTATCATTATAGCCCTTACCACTATTATCACTTCACAATTTAATGTCCCTACTGAAATTTATATTCCTCCGACCATTTTAATGTCCTTTGAATCATTTTTTTTTCAATTGATATTTATCCTCAAATTTAACTCAATAGAAATTTTTTTTTATAATCTTATATCTCATAATAGAAATTTAATAAGCCCAAAACTTTTGATTTCAATAAATCTCTTATCTTCTTCTCCCAACCTATTTACATAGGTTTATATTTCCTCAAGCTATAATCTCCTAAAAATTAAATTCAATAAACCTTCAATCAATTTAGTTGATGGCAAAATCAAACTCTTCCTAGTAGGAAATTCACATTCGTTTATCAATCTGTCAAAATTTTCTTAAAGCAGCAAACATAAAAGCCATCTCCAATATTTGATTTATCGCAAACCATTTGTCAATCCCACTCATCTCATCAAAATATCACATTTATTAATTCTATCTAATAGCACCTTTCAACTCATGTCACCCAAATATTTTATTTAATGATACTACTAATCTCCTCTATGGGGCCTCCTAATCTAATCATGTATAACTGAAGGGTGTCATGGTTCAATTCCATATTCGCACAAGACAATCATATAAGAATATGGTTTGCATAAATCATGGTGGAGTAAAAATGAAATTCTCAATGAGCGAAGCAATCCAAATTTTTGGGAGAAAGATATGGTTAGGGTAATGATCGTGGTAAGGGTTTGGACCATAATAAGGGATCGCTAATTATCGCACGAAAAGTAAAGATTGTTATGGGTCTACGTAAATCAAGATTAAGCACGGAATAATAAATATTGAGAAGTCAAGTAGATCAAGGATTAAAATAAGTTAGGGTCACGGTTCCCAGGGAGAAGATAGTCAACTAGGTTGGGGGAAACGATTTAAGGGGCGATTCTATTCATTCTAAAGTTTCAAATGAGTAAGGGCACGATAATAGATCTAGAGTTTAATGGAAAGGGTGAGTAACTTGAGATGAAGACATTTTCCCATGGTTTGGTCGATGACTATCTACACTTGTGTATATGCAACATCGTAGTCATCGGTTGTATGGCAACTAAGGGGGTACTTCTACTCTTATTACGACAACCTTGCTACCTTCTTGGTTCCCTATCATGATAAGATCTAAAACTATAAATTCGAGTTCCTCAAAAGTTTGTCAATTCTCAAAATAATCTACCAATATTATCTAATCTTTCTAAGTTGTCAAGCATAATCATTACTTAAAATTTTAAACTCTTTAATCAATATCGAGATAAACCTTTATCATACCATTTTTTTTAATTCTCTTAAACATAATCAATCGTAAATCATACAAATTTTTTTTCCTCAAATTGATTTCATGGCCCCAACATATGTATATCTATAAATCCATGTCATAAATATTTTCTAAACTTCTCCAAACAAAAATCAAAATCAAGCATCAGTTTGTCTTCCCAATCATGTATAGATTCTATTAACCTTCTTTTGAATACCACATAATAGTCTCAAAAAAAAAAAATTAACCATCTTTCAAGGTTTGTCATAGTGTTACTACCCAACTTAGAATTAACTAATCATTCACACAAGATCATACCTCTATGAGAATAGTGTCCTCTATCCTTAAAGTGTAAAATACCATTATAACCCCGCTAGGACCTTACTGCATACTAGTTGTCAATGTAACGCACCTACGAGTATATATTAGTATAGTCATCTTTCTAGCCTCTATCAAGCACAGGAAGTAAGGATTAAGATAGAAAGAGTTCAAGCAGGATGCAAGTCAAGGGAGACCACCGAGAGTTCAAAATTTGGAGTCAAGGAAAGGAGGTCAAGTATGTGGATGAGATCCTAGACACTAATCCTATATGCAGGCTCACATCGGTACAGTAACTTAACCGAAGTGATAAACTGACCTGCATGGGCCACCACAAAAATATGTAACGCCCCAGTCCCAAAATAAGTAGGACTAAGTACGTTGTCATGCCAGCTGCATGCATATGAAGTATATGGAGCCCTCGTATGTATACATAAGCTATAAAGTGCAGTAAACCAAAACACGCTAAATCTCATCCACAATTATAAAATAATAATAATTTAAAATCAACTTTGAATTGTCATGTACACATGTTGGGCGAAGACAAATCCACTACCAACTATTAAATGAAAAGAAATAGATATACATGAAAGAAATAATCAAGCGAAGCGAAGGGCGATCCAAGAGCACGCTATAAACGAAGCAAGAGAGCAAATCATGTCCTTGGCTAGAGTACCTGCGGAAGTCACAAACACACACACCTGGAGAATTCACCAGGTCCGCAGAGGGATGTAACAAGATACAATAAACAACATGCCATAAACTGAATATAAAGCTGCTCAATAATAATCCGGACCATAGCTAGGTTCAGTACCTTATCATCGAAGCAGTTAACCACACCTACAACCAAACAAGGACAAGGTATGGCAACTACTCCGTGACAAGATACGGTTCCAAGTCATGGTCGGGCATAAGTACATAAACCAAAGTACCTATACCTATCGAATAAAGGTCACCTAACCACTCTAAGTGTAATGCAATCGAGAATAGTGAATGGTCGCATAACCTCCAAGTCAAGTTAAGATAAAATAAGCAGGACCTCAGTAGCGAGTCTCAATACTATATACCATTCCTCAGTATCGAGCGAGTCTACAGTATATAGTCTACCTATCGTTCCTCAGTGGCGAGCGAGTCTACGATAGATAGGGAGGAGGTCAACGCCCAGTTGTATTCTCCCCACCCAATGATCTAACTCTAATGACCACTACTCTTTTATCATACAATCCTAGTAGTAGTCATGGCCTAACGCTCGTCCAATATGTACCGCTGGCCACTCAGTACACACGTCGGAGATCTATATGCGACTCGTGAATCGTGGCATACAAGTGTCAAGGCCAATGAATGCAGGAGGTCTCTTCCTTCTAGGTCAAGTGTGCATACCAATAAAATAAATAAGGAAAGACAAAACTTAAACATAAAATTTGCATCTACGCATAATTGTGAAGTACAAGTTATAATTGCAGAAAATAAATACTAAATAAATTAATGCATGCAATTTAATGAGCAAGGAAATAAATAGTGATGGCAAGGTATCTTGCCTGTTATGTCGCCTGGTGTGGTGTGGTGCGATGTTCCGACCAATCTCGAACGTCCAATAGTCATGGTTGATGTGTAGAGGTTCGAGGTTGCAGGAAAATAGGCATGCACGATTGGTCATGAGCAATGGAAATAATTGGAGAGAATTTATGGAAGTACATACGTATACTATTTTAAAAAAATTAAGAAACTAGAGATAAAAAACTAGATTTACTTGTAAAATAAATATTTAGAAAACCATATTTTATTACCAAATATTTTAGGTAGTTATATACTTGAATATTCTAGTAAATTTAGAACTTAAAAACTACCTTTTATTAGCCACAAATATTTTTGGTAAATAACTGAATATATAAGAAGATCGGGCTATTAGGTCGAAACTAGATAGAAAAATGTTACTATAATATTTTTAAGTAAGTAGATTGTATTTAAAAATCACAAAAATAATATAATAATATATTTTATTTTATTTTTAAATATCTAATAATTTTTTTTTGAAAATACTTATAGGCTCAAGCGTAATACTAAATATAACTCTAAAATATTATGTAAATATTTTACATGATAATAAATATAATTAATATTAATAACTACAGTAGCAGATTTATGCTAATTGCTACTTGATAATAATTTTGTAAAAATAATAAAACCTAAAATGATAAAACCGAAGTCAGCATGTGCTACTGTCTTCTACTGTTGTGGACTTTGCTCAATTGATAAAAAAAACAGAGAGAGGGGAAGTGAGAAGAGTTGGCAGTGGTCGGGAGCGGTTGGGGAAAAAAAGGAGAGAGACGAGCGGAGGGAGATGGGAGAGCGGGTGAGAGACGAAGAGGAAGAGGGAGCAAGGGGAAAGGACATACGGGAGAGAGCGGGGTCTTACCAGATCGGCGGGGCCGTGCGTGAGCGGACTGGTGGTGATGTGGGCTGCCGGTGACGGCGGTGGTGTTGGGGTTCTGATGATGGTGGTCGTGATGTTAGTAAAAATAGGGGTTGACGGTCGGTCACGGTGGAGTAGTCAGGGTCGCTGGCGAGGGTGATGGTAAGGGTCGGTGGCAGTAGGAGGCAGCGGGTTGCTGTCGGCGAGTTGTAGTATTGGTAGGCTGTGGTGGTGGTCAGGTGTCGGGTGTCGGGAAGGATCGGTGGCGATAGAGATGATTTTGGGGGTTTCGGAGAGGAGGAGATGGACACGAGGGTGTGCTGTCGGGAGGTGGCCGGCAGAACGAGGCTACGGTGATGGTGGTCGTCGACGCTAGGAGGTCGGGTGATGCTGGTGGTTACAGTGCGCTGGTGGTAATGATGGGAGGTGGTTGGATTGTGTCCTGCGTGACACGAGGCAAAGTTGTGTCCGGCATGTCGGACACGGAGAGAATATTTGTATTTGTACTAGAAAAAATATAGTAGAAGGAAAAAAATGACACGGACACGATGCACGATAGATATTTTGGTGGAGAATTTGGATAATGAAATTTTCATGAAGAAGAACATGAGAGCTCTCCTTATATAGGAGGTGGAGGCTCCAAATTTGATAAGGATTAGGATAGTTTAAACCCCTTATAGATATTTCACTTATTTAATTTAAAACAATTAAATCCAAATCTAGTTTAAATCTAGATAATTCTATTTTTTTTTCTTTTAAGTAAGGACTATTTAAATTAAATCAACGAAATCGATATTTTAAATTTAAGTCATCATAGAAATTAAACATAAATCAATCAAGTTTCAAAATATCTTTTTATGGATAATAATAAAAAAAATTCAAAAATCAAATATATAATAAAATAATAATAAATAATTTCAAAAATCAAATATATACATGAATAAATTTTCGTGTACCTCAATGCAAATAGAATATTTACGAATATAGTTTTCTAAAATAAATTAGCCTTTTTATGATAAATAATTAAAAGATTTGTAGCTCCCCTTTCCGGAGATTAAGGTAATAGTTGACTTGATATTTAAGGAATAGTTATGAATTAGAAATTCGAGGACGAATTTATTTTTAAGGTGGGTAGATTTGTAGCTCCCCTTTCCGGAAATCCTTAAATATTTTATTATTATTATTATTTGATTTAAATGGTGATTATTAGATTTTATAAATTATTTAGTTTATTATTACGGTAAATAATTTTTAGCCATTATTAGAAATTGGAGTACAAGGTGACTAGAAATTATGGCACGGATAGTGCAGTGACGTGCCTTGACTAGTGTATTAGCCATGTCAGGGAAGGCCGAGCCATAGTGATGCCCAAACTAGGAAAATCAGGTCAAATTGCGACTTAACCTCTAAAGACGTTTTAATTATTTAATATTTAGATTATTTATTTTAGAAGACTCAATCGCACCTGTAGAAGCATGGAAAATAACTAGAGAAGCCCATGCGGCTCAAAACAGAAGAAGCCCATGCGGCTCAAAATAGAAGGAGCCTCATGCGGCTCAGGAATCTGTCAGAGCCTCATGCGGCTCAGAAACTCTTCAATAGCCTCATGCGGCTCAGGCAAAGATCATGTGACCCTATGCAGCTTGCCTTTACAGCTGGCCATAAAGTGACTGCTTCCATTAAATGCTCTGACGTAAAGTGATAACTCTGACATTAAAACTGAGATGATGACATGACGGCGTATTCCTTGGGAAACGAAGAAAATCTCTTCTGCAGCCGGCACAATCCACCAACTACAAAGCTCCTTATGCGGCTGCCACCACTCCATGCTGCTGATGCTCGCATGCGGCTCGGAGCGTGAAGACCCTCGTCATGCGGCTCAAATTATAAGAAGTCACCCTATGCGGCCGATGTTCTCATGCGGCTCGGATCATGGAGATCATCTCCATACGGCTCAAATATCGAGAGGCCATACCCATACAGCCTTGACACGTGGCTAGTCCTATGCGGCTCAGTTGGAAACCACCCCTATGCGGCTAAGTTAGAAACCACCCCCATGCAGCTCAGATTTCGGAGGCTACTCCTATGCGGCTGCCACCTTCATGCAGTTCAAAACCTAAGAAGTTACCCTCATGCGGCTGTGGCTCACGGTTATGATATGTGGCTGAAGACCAGTTTCCCACGTGGTACTAAATCAATCAAGAGTTATCAACAAATTCCAACAACCTGATTTAGTGCAATCATCATAATTACCCGAATCAAAACAGATTTATGGCAATCACTTGGATTAAACACGTGGCAGGAGATCCGAGCTTCCCAAGATTCATGACAATCAACATTGATTGCCCATACGGATTTTACACAATCAGCATTAATTCGTTGCAATCAAGATTAGTGGTCCAGATTAATTGCCCACAAAATAAGATCAAGGAAAATGGTAATTAAATCCCCAAGCCGCTGACTTGTTTAGGGTGATCATTGCAAACCCTAATGATGACACCCCACTCCTATAAATAGCAAGGTGCCATTCCCTTAAAGACCGGATCAAGAAAAACAAAAAAAATATAGCAAGGTGCCATTCCTTTGCAAGAGAGATCCTCTCCACCCGGCTGGACACACAGAGAGACAAAGGTGCGCACAGAAGAGTCTTCCCATCTCGAGAGCAGTTCTTCACCGGAGCCAAGGCTACGTCTGATCGTCCAAGGAGTAAGGCGGAGCGGCCGTCGCTTTCCCGAGCCTCTACCGTCACCCCCCAGAATCAAAACTAAATAATCGTGCTTAGATTGCTGTACCTAGGTTTTCGTCCCTAGGCTTTCTTTGTACGAACGAGTTTTTATTATGAAGTAAAAGTCCAGTCCTCCGATATAATTGTTCTGTTCTTTTATAATCAATGGCAAAGACGATGGCGACTCTGCTGGGGACTAACTTCTCCACGGCTGAGGAGTTGGTGATGCAATCAGACATAGCCAAACTTGGCTCCACTCAACAAACGCTGGTCGCCCGGTTCGACCAACAGGTGTTTGAAGAAATACTCTCCAACGGAAGCGCTGGTCCGGTCCAACCGCGAGCCCACACAAAGAAGGCCCGCAGGAAGTGGAGACCCAAAAATTTTGCTCCTCCCCAAGCTCTCGAAGAAGTACTCTCTGTTGCCCGAGACATCGGAAAAGTCTCGCTTACGGCCCCACTTCATACCACAGAGGACTCTGCTGTCCCCAAGTCCAGCAGAAGAAAACACTATGATGCTGGACTTGAAGGGGCAAAGAGGAACTCTGTGCAATCCAAGCCGCATAAGGGCGCCAGCCGCATGAAGGCTCATGCGACCGTAACTGTCGACCAAATGGGGAGAACTTATGCGGCCACAAAAGTCAGCCGCATACAGAAGCCCATGCGGCCAGAACTCCCAGCCGCATGCAGACAGCCTGTACGGCCACGACTTCTAGCCGCATACAGAAAGATCATGCGGCCACAAAGGATAGCCGCATGCAGACAGCCTGCACGGCCACACATACCAGCCGCATGTCGACAGCATGTACGACCACCGATCCCAGCCACATATCATCTCTCCCATACGGCTCACGGTCAGTCTTTGACCGCCTCTCATACGGTCCTGACCATGAAGGCTCTCTGGAGCATATGCTAGACTCTGTTGTGACCAGCTTGGACTCATCCTACTACGCACTCTCAGGTGCTAGAAGGAAGAAGTCTCAGGCAACACAGGCTCGACGAGCTCAGTCGACTGTCCCAACTTCTGACTGCCATGGCGTCCCGCTAATTATTACTCGGGCCCCTGATGGAAAGTTGTACAGAACTATCCGTGTCCAGCCCCCGGCGGCCAACGAACGGGATAGTTATCAAGAATCTCCCAACAAGGATGAGGGGCAAGTATTCGAGCTACCTCCACATCAGGAAGCAGGCAGGAGGCCAACATACTCATGTGCTCAGGACTCCCCAGCCCACAAAGTAGGTGACTCGCGCAACGCGATTCTTCATAAGCACAAAGAAAGAGACGATGATTTGACGTACAAAGAGTCCTGTCAAGGACATCAATGCACCCAAGTCATTGTCAACTGCTACTGCAACAAGGCAGCAGGACAAAAAGACCGACGGTCCGTCTTCCAAAGGCTGCAACGCCCAAGCTCAGAAAATGAGGCACTTCTCGTTGCCTCTTGCAATTCTGCTCTGAAGATTCCTGGCAGCGAAAGAGGGAAAAAGACAAATGTCTCTAGCCCAAAAAATTTAGCCGGTGTAACCAAGAAAATTTCTTCTAAACGGCTGTCTACCACCGTTGCAGGAGGAGTTTACCAAGGTACCTGCTCAAAGACGAAATCTACCACACTGGGAGATTCGTCCACATCTATGGGAGACACTGGAGCCGGGGGTAGCATTCCTCCAAATATCCACAATAACCCAGTATTCCAAGAAGAGAGTCCGGGGGAAATGGTTCACCCAACAGATGCAGCAGATTCCAACGTCCCCGAGGACGTCCACAATTCCTAAGATGAGGCAAGCTCTGAAGCTGGGGGTACCACTCTTTCTGAGTCAGAACCAGAGAAGAACATTCCCACATACCCAGACAACTTCTCTGTACAAGGGTAAGACTCAGAAGGCACGTCCTCTACCGTTCCTTCCATCTCTCCTCATGTGAGGACGGTGTTCATGACAGACAGCAACCAAGAAGGTTCCAGTGATCGCCAATACATCGACACTCTGGAGGCCATACTACATGCTTTGGTCAAGTCTGTGGAGGAGATCAAAGCAGCCCTTCCAACTCTATAAGGAAGAACACCTGGCCAAACAAGCTTGGGTTCCGCGGTCAATACGGACTCAAACTCAGCTGCACCAAACCCGGGCGATAGTCCTCCCAAAATATCGGCTTCTACCGCGGCAGACGAGGCCAAGGAGGCAAGAATAGAGATCCAGGAGCTCCGAGCCATGATCCATGCCCGAAAAAACTGCCAAGACCTCAGGATACGACAACCGTATCCCGCTGCGTGGAGAGATGTTCCCTTCCCACCAAAATATAAACTATTCCACATCAATCCATATGATGGGAAGACATCTGCAAGCAGGTACATCACCTACTTTGAAGTCACAACCGACCGTCTGCCTCATGACGACGCCATCCTTACACGATTGTTCATCGGAGCCTTGGAAGGGGTCGTCTTCGACTGGTACTGCAACTTGCCGGACAATTGCATCCACTCCTTCACCGGCTTCAAACGCATGTTCCTAGAGAGGTTCTATGAAGTAGGATAAGACGTGACAATGTCCACTCTCATGGACGTTGTTCAGGGAGAAAAGGAGCTAACAAAAAATTATATCGAGCGGTTTCGCCAAACCGCGATGAAGCTGCCTTCTGTCAACCCTGATTCCTTCTTGATTGAAATTTGCCAAAAGAGACTGCTTCCCACAATCAGCCTCTGGATGGGCGAAAGTCAATTCAAGGATTGGAAGACGTTCATCATCAGTGCCACTAGCACAGAAGACAATGTGAAGAAAGCCCACCAACTAGGATTGCACATCTCGGAAGGGGAAGACAAGGGCAAACGCCCTAACGTCAACAACAATAATAGTGGTAATTCCTCCAGCAACCGAGACAATAAGGGCAAGCGGGCTATGGTGACCGATACAGCCCTAAAGCCCGAATCAATGTCGGCAGAAAAGCAGTGGCCTCAGATGACCTACTCCTTCGAGGATGGTCATGTTAAACCTATCTTAGACATGCTCATCCAAAGAAGATGAATTCAGCTCCCTCCTCCCAGGCGAGAGCCTCGCCCTGTAGATATGGAGAGCCCCAAGTACTGCCATTACCATCGCTATGTTCACCATGCTACACAAGACTGCTATCAGCTGAAGCGATACATCCAACATCTCATCGATTCTAAGGCCCTGGCCATTGATTTCAAAGAGGTGACCGTAGCAGCCAATATAATGTCAGTATAATTCGGCAACTTCCCTCCGACAAGGACTCAAGACGGAGTAGTACCTGTCCTCCGAGCAAGGATGGAGGTCGGTAACCTTCCACCTCCCAGAGACCAAGCTGCTGGTCTAGTACCCCTTACCACATCACGAGGGGAGATCATGTGGGTCCATCCGGACTTGGTACCTGAGGTGACTCAGTCCGTGTCTTCCTCCACCAGCAAGAAGAAGAATGGGAAAGTCAAATCATGTCGCACGATCACGACAGAGGTCGAAGAAGCTACTGCTGTTGTTACCCGCTCCGGCGCACAAACCCAACCTCCACCGGGTAACTCGGCTGAAGATCAGTAGCCGACAGCTGCTGATGCTCCAGGACCTCCGCAGCCTTCGACGACCGACAAGCCTAGGCCGAAGGAGACTCGCTTCGACAAACCACTCCGAAGAGAGACGCCTCATGGGCTAGAGAGGCCATACAACTTTGACATCCTGGCACAATTGGCCAACACACCGGCCAAATTATCGCTATATGAGCTCCTGAGACTCTCCAAGGATGTCCGCGTCGCACTAAGCGAATCACTCCAGAATGCCGACGCATACCTGGCTCAGTCCAATCTCACGGGGGAGGACTCGTCGGCAGACCTCCAGGACAGCGCTTACACAGGGTCAATATCAAACATTAGGGTTTACAATGATTGCCCATTCTTGTAAGTCGACGGCTATTGATCATTGGATCTGGTCTGTTCATCGAGATTTGAGCAATAAATATGATTGTATCAAATCTTTTGTAGATAATTAATACTGATTGACGTAAATCCTCCTGATTTGTCATACTAACCTCGGATTCCTCGATACGTGTCTTTAATTGGCTTATTTGCAAATGATCTGATTTGATCCCAATATTTCATTAGGATTTGCTGAGAGATTTCGATCAATCTGATGCCACATGCCCTGCTATCATGCCACGTGTCAAAATAGCAAAAATCTGAGCCGCAGGAAAGTTAGGCCGCATAAGGCTGGCCACGTGTCAAGGCTGCCTAAGAATGGCCCTTCCTCTGAACATTTGGACCGCATGGTAATGATTTGAGTCGCATGAGTATGGATGACCGCATGAGTGAACCGCATGGAGCTAGTCTTCATGAGTCGCATGGGGATGGTCTTTATGAGCCGCATGGAGCTAGTCTTCATGAACTGCATGGGGCTAGTCTTTGTGAGCCGCATGGGGCTAGTCTTCGTGAACCGTATAGGTCTAGTCTTTGTGAGCCGCATGGGGCTAGTCTTCGTGAGCCGTATGGGGGAGTCCCTGCTTGGGCCGTATATAACTGTCCTCGTGTCAAGGCCGCATGACAGTTTTTAAATCTCGTGAGATTGTGTCAGAGATTTTCTTCGCTTCCCAAGGAGTTCGTCATTATGAGGGAGTCATAATGATATCTTCGTGTCAGAACTGTCACCTCGTCAAAGCTGTCAGCCGTCAAGGCATTTAATGCAAAACGAGAAAGCTGTTTGTAGGACACGTGGCTCCTCTTTGAGCCGCATAGGACTTGTTTGAGCCGTATAGACGCTCGAGCCATATGGATACTTGAGCCGCATGAACTCTCTGAGCCGCAGGGGCTCTCTGGTCGTATGGATCTTTCTTTATTTTTTTCCATGCTTCTATAAGTGGCTCCATTGTGGGTCTTGGTGCTTGGCCGGACCTTGGCAGCCGGATCATCATTTGCCCCTCTTGTGCCGAGAGGCTGATTGCGTCCTTACGCAGAACGGCCGTAAGGGGTGCGGACTTGCTAGGTTTACGAGCTTAGAGGTGGATCGTCATAGGTTTTTCTGATCCTGTGGCCGTCTCAGTTCGAGCATGCACATCTCCTTCACCAAGGTCCCTCTTCGAATTTTTGTATAAGCAGGAGTCTGAGTAGTAGGATTCGACCCCTTTGAAGGGATCGATGTCGGCAAATTCTGTCCTCACGAAGCCGTGTTTGTTGACATACTTGAAGCACTGGTGCAGCGTAGAAGGCACGATCATGTAATCGTGTATCCAAGGGCACCCCAGGAGGATATTGTTGGAAGTGTCCGCATCTATGACGTAACAGGTCACTTCTGACTGAAGATCGCCAATTTGGCACTTCAAGCGAATCTTCCCAATCGGGTAGCTCCTGCCCGAATTGAAACCGCTGATGGCGGTGCTTGTTGGCGTCAGGTGATGCATAGAAATACAGAGATGATGTAACAGACCCTTCGGGATGATGCTTATAGAAGAACCAGGATCAATGTGCATCCGATCCACCTTTACGTCACCGATGTATCCAGTGTAGTATAACGGACGATCGTGCAGATTGGTTTTGATGAGCATATCCTGCAGCATGAAGACAATGTTTGGCATCGCTCTTGTGCAAGTGCTGTCTTGGAGATTTGCAGGCGGGCTCTCTCCCGTGAGGTTCACCTGAGCCAGATATGCGTCGGCATTCTGGAGTGTATCGCTCAAAGCCGCACGAACATCCTTGGAGAGTCTCAGGAGCTCGTATAATGACAATTTGGCTGGTGTGTTGGCCAATTGTGCCAAGATTTCAAAGTTGTAGGGCCTCTCTAGCCCATGAGATGCCTCCTTTCAGAGGGATTTGTCAAAGTGAGTCTCCTTCGGCCTAGGCTTGTCGGTCGTCGGAGGTTGAGAAGGTCCCGGAGCGTCAGCAGTAGCCGGTTGATGTTCTTCAGCCGGGTTATCTGGTGCAGGTTGGGATTGAGCACCAGACCGAGTGACGACAGCTGTGGCTTCTTCGACATCTGCCAAAATTGTGCGGCAGGATCTGACCTTTCTACTCTCCTTCTTGCCAATAGGGAGTGGTACGGACTGAGTCACTTCAGGTACCAAGTCTGGATGGACCCACATGACCTCTCCTCGTGACGTGGTGAGGGGTACCAGACCAGTAGCCTGATCTCGAGGAGGTGGAAGATTAGCAATCTCCATTGTCGCCCGATGGATAGATACCACGCTATTTTGAGTCTCTGTCGGAGGGAAGCTGCCAAACTGTATGGACACCATGTTGGCTGCTACGGTTACCTCCTCAAAATCAATGGCCAGAGCCTTCGAATCGATGAGATGTTGGATGTATCGCTTCAGTTGGTAGCAGTCGTGTGTAGCATGGTGGACGTAGCGGTGGTAATGGCAGTACTTTGGGCTCTCCATTTCTGCCGGCCGAGATTCCCGTCTTAGTAGAGGGAGCTGAATTCTATCTCCTTGTATGAGCATGTCCAAGATGGGCTTGACATGGCCGTCTTCGAAGGAGTAGATCATTTGTGGCCATTGCTTGTCTGCTGGTTTTGACTCAAGTTTCTGGGCTGTGTCGGCCACCATAGCCTGCTTGCCCTTGTTCTCCCGATTATTGGAGGAGTTACCACCATTGTTGTTGTTGGTATTAGGGCACTTGCCCTTGTCCTCTCCCTCCGAGATGTGCAATCCCAATTGGCGAGCCTTTTTCAACCTGTCTTCGGCGCTAGTGGCACTGATAATGAACGTCTTCCAGTCCTTGAATTGACTTTCACCCATCCAGAGGCTGATTGTTGGGAGCAGTCTCTTTTGGCAAATTTCAATCAAGGAGGAATCCGGATTACCCGACGACAACTTCATTGCGGTTTGGCAAAATCGCTCAATATAGTTCCTTGTCAGCTCTTTCTCCCCTCGAACGACGTCCATGAGGGTGGACATTGTGACGTCCTGTCCTACTTTATAGAATCTCTCCAAGAACATGCGCTTGAAGCTGGCGAAGGAGTAGATGCAGTTATCTGGCAGGTTGCGGTACCAGTCGAAGGCGACCCCTTCCAATGCCCCGATGAATAATCGTGTAAGGATGGCATTGTCATGGAGCAGATGGTCGGTGGTGACCTCGAAGTAAGTGATGTACCGACTTACAGAGGTCTTGCCATCATAGGGATTGATGTTGAACAGCTTATATCTTGGTGGGAAAGGGACATCCCTCTATGCAGCGGGATACGGTTGTCGTATCCTGAGGTCCTGGCAATTTTTTCGGGCATGGAACATGGCCCAGAGCTTCTGGACCTCTCTTCTTGCCTCCCTGGCCTCGTCTGCAGCGGTAGGAGCCGATATTTCAGGAGGACTATCGCCCGGGTTTGGTGCAGCTGAGTTCGAGTCCGCATTGACCGCGGGACCCAAGCTTGTTTGGCCAGGCGTTCTTTCTTGTAGAGTTGGAAGGGCTGCTTTGATCTCGTCCACAGATTTGACCAAAGCATGTAGTATGGCCTCCAGGGTGTCGATGCATTGGCGATCACTGGAACCTTCTTGGTTACTGTCTGTCATGAACACCGTCCTCACATAAGGAGAGATGGAAGGAACGGTAGAGGACGTGCCCTCTGAGTCATACCCTTGTACAGAGAAGTCGTCAAGATAAGTGGGAATATTTTCCTCTGGTTCGGACTCAGAAGAAGTGGTACCCCCAGCTTCAGAGTTTGCCTCGTCTTGGGGATTTTGGACGTCCTCGGGGATGTCGGGATCTGCTGCATCTGTTGGGTGAACCATTCCCCCCAGACTATCTTCTTGGAACACCGGGTTATCGTGGATATTTGGAGGAATGCTACCCCCGGCTTTCGTGTCTCCCATAGATGTGGACGAATCTCCCAGTACGGCAGATTTCGTCTTTGAGCGGGTACCTTGGTAAACTCCTTCTGCAATAGCGGTAGACAGCCGTTTAGAAGAAATTTTCTTGGTTACGCCGGTTAAAATTTTTGGGCTGGAGACATTTGTTTTCTTCCCTCTTTCGCTGCCAGGAATCTTCAGAGCAGAATTGTAAGAGGCGACGAAAAGTGCCTCACCTTCTGGGTTTGGGTGTTGCAACCTTTGAAACACGGACCGCTGGTCTTCTCGTACCGTCGCATTGTTGCAACAGCAGTTGACAATGACTTGGGTACAGTGATGTCCGTGGGAGGACTCTTTGCACACCGAGGCCTCTTTTCTTTTCTTGTGCTTGTGGAGGATAACCTCACGCAAGTCAGATGGGTCTGGAACGACCCTGTTTGCTCCCTGGGTTTTGGGAGACTTTTGGGAACCACTCTGTCCGTTTGCCGTCGGGGGCTGGACTCGAGTGGTTCTGTACAACTTCCCATCAGAGGCCCGTATAACAGTATGTGGAGCGCTCGGATGGTCAGAGGTCAGGACAGTGGACTGAGCTCGCCAAGCTCGCGCTGCCCTAGACTTCTTCACTCTAATGTGTGAGGGCACATAGTAGGAAGAATCTAAGTGGTGCTGCAGAGAGTCAGACATATTTTCTCGGGAGCATAAGAGATCAGGACCATAGGAGAGGTGATCGAAGACTGAGCCTGAGCCGCATGGGGCAGATAGCATACGACTGGAATCAAAAGTCTTCATGCGGCTGGCAATCGTAGCCGCATGGGCTTTCTTCATGCGGCTAGAAGTCTCGGCCGTATAAGTCTTCTCCATGCGGCTGGAAATCTTGGCCGCATGGGTATTCTGTATCCGGCTGGCAGTTTTGGCCACATGGACATCATGCATGCGGCTGGCAATCTTGGCCGTATGAATGTTCAGCCTGCAGCTAGTGCCTTTGTTCGGCTTCTTCCTGGAGCACATAGAATCACTCTTTGCCCCTGCAAGTCCAGCATCGTAGTGCTTTCCTCTGCCGGACTTGGGGACAGCAGAGTCCTCTATGGCTTGAAGTGGGGCCGCATGAGAGTTGCCTTCGCCGTCTTGGGTAGCAGAGAGTACTCCGTCCAGAGCTTGGGGAGGAGCAAATAATTTTGGCCTCCACTCCCTGCGAGCCTTCTTTGTAAGGGTTCGCTTCTGGACCGGGCCAGTGCTTCCGTCGGAGAGCATTTCTTCAAACGCCTGTTGGTCGAAGCGGACGACCATCTTCTGTTGTGTGGAGCCAAGTTTGGCTGCATCCGATTGCGTCACCAACTTCTCAGCTGTGGAGAAGTTTATCCCCAGCAGAGTCGCCATCGTGTTTGCCATTGTTTGTAAAAGTACAGAATAATTATATAGGAGGACTGAACTTAGACTCACAATACAAACTCGCTCGTGCAAAGAAAACCTAGGGACCGAAAACCTAGGTACAGCAATCTAAGTACAATTGTTTATTTTTGATTCTGGAGGGTGACGATAGAGGCTCGGGAAAGCGACAGCAGCTCTGCCTTACTCCTTGGACGATCGGACGCAATCTTGGCTCTGGGGAAGAAATGCTCTGTGTCTGGCTCTGTATGTATCTCTCTGTGCTCTCCTTTTTATGTATATGCTCCTCTGTGCGCCTCTCTCTGTATGCGTCTGTCCCCTCTCTTTTTTGCAAGGGAATAGCACCTTGCTATTTATATGAGTGGGAGGTGATCATTAGGGTTTACAATGATTACGTATTTTGAAAAGTCGGCGGCTTAAGAGTTATCAATCTGGACCGTTCATCTTGAATATAATAAATTTGAGCAATTAATGTGATTGCATCAAATCTCTGTGGGCAATAAATGTTGATTGCCATGAATATTCGTGATTTGTGATAGCCTGCCACGTGTCCAATTTGCTTGATTTGATTTGATCTGGGCAATTATGACGATCGCAACAAATCTGATTTTGTTAGGATTTGTTAGCACCCATAATTTCAGGGAAGATAAGACTGCCACGTGTCTCAATTATCGCGAAGAGCGCCACGTGTCTCGACTGGACCGTCCTGGCAGAGCCGCATATGGGTGGTCCTCTCAGCCGCATGAAGCATGTACCTGCATGGGGATGGACAGCCGCATGGGGATGGGCAGCCGCATGCAGATGGGCAGCCACATGAAGGATGCAGCCGCATGAAGTGGGCGGCCGCATAAAGTGGGCGGCCGCATAAATGCAGCAGCCATATGAAGTGACCTCGGGACTTGGTGGATCTTGCCAGCTGTAAGAAGATTTTCACCTCTTCCCTAGGAACATGCCATCATGTCAGAGTCATTATTACGTCTTTATGTCAGAGCTGTCATAGCTATCATTTGTCAGAGCACCCGTCAGGGCATTAAATGCAGCCGAATGTAGAGAAGAACTGTTGAAGGCCACGTGGCTTCTTTCTGGGCCGTATGGAACTATCCGAGCCGCATGGACCCATGAGCCGCATGGACTCCTGAGCCGCATGGACTTCTGAGCCGCATGGGGATCCTGAGCCGCATGGGAATCCTTCTGTCGGAGCCGCATAGGCCTTTCTTTATTCTTTTCCATGCTTCTACAACTATCTCTAATAGGATTGTCATACCTAAACAGCTCTACTGTCCATGCTTCTTGTTCAAAGTATTTCAAAACTTGTCCAAAAGTTTTAAAAACATTGAAGGAGGACTTGTAGAAGCATGAAAAAAGGGATATTACTTTTAATCCTACATCGGAAAAGAGAAGAGAGAAGTCTCATTCCACTTTTTATAAAGAGCCCCCTTACCTCCTTTGAAACGGGCACTAAAATAAAAAAAGAAGAAGAAAAAGGAGTCCATTTCCAGGGAGCTCGTTCGAGCCACAAAAAGTTGCAACAGTGTCTCTTCTTCTTTTGGATCGGCTGCAAGTTCTTCACTTGCCATCTTGGCAAGGAAAAGTTGGGCTATTACGAAGAAATCTAAGACGATATGAGCCATGCGCCCTCAAAGTGCTATGTCAGCAGCAAGCCATAAACGTGTGCTAAAAGTCATGCCCACGGTAATAGCAGGCTATACAAAAGTTGACTCAGGTGCTTTCGCACCCAGAATGGGTCAATACTTAAAGTCCCCCTTCTACTTGGGCGCATCTTCTGTGTTTTGAACCAGATCAGGGGGCAAACCTTGCAGTGTCAAACCCATGTGCCCACATGGGCTGTGCGTATAAAATGGATTCTACTTACAATACGTGCTACTCTTCTAGTAAAGATCTGGGTGCATTTTATGTGCTGGAACTGGATCAGGAGGCTCAGCATTCACATGACCACCCGACACTTGGCCTCGCCATGCGCCTGAAGGGGGTGTGAAAGTAAAACTCACCCCTCATGATTTGCGTAATATGATTACTCACAAACGTAGATCAGAAGAGCTGACTATTAAGCACGATGCGCCTCTCACGGGGCACAGTTATGCCATGGTCACCATCAACTGCTGTTGTTGTAAGACAGTGGCTCCACCACCAAGGCAGTCTGTGTTCCAGCGATATTAATCTGCTGCACATGTCCGATATTATCTCGAAACTATGATGCCAATTGAAGACTTTGTAACAGCCTACTCTCAACTAGGCACATCACTCTGACGTATCAGTTAGGCGCATCATCTCAGCCCGACCTATTAGTCTGTAGGCGCGTCGTCCTTCCTCGTCAAAATGAGTCACTTTTTTGTCAACGCACAGGCGCATCTACCAGCCTAGGGCTCTTCCATCATAATGAGGCTTGGGCACATTAAACCCAAACCATATATTAAACTTGGCACCCAACGCCATCAAATAGAAGAACACTGACGACAAGGGGCTCGAACATAAACTGTCGTGTCCATTTCTAGCATATCTCATTCTTCTGAAGGAGTTCATCGTTAAAGATTCTTCGGACAAGGAGATCCACAACCCACAGTGCAATGTCTTACCACGGAGGAGGATCAATCGAATTCATCTTCGTCGAGAAGTCGAGAGAAAGATAAACAAAACTCTCTCTCTCTCAACTGTTGCTACTTGTAGGTCGGGCAAATCAAACCCATGCGCCAAGTGGCAACCTTCCCAAAGTCAGTACGATAAACTTGCATTTAGGATGATGAATCTGCCTTTTCGAATTCAGCCAAGTCAGAGAGCCATCAATGCCTCAAAGAACTCAACAGACGGGCCAAAGAAGATGTGCCATATGATAAATGCGTCGTCAGCACCGTGTGCTCTGTACCAATGTGCCCAATAGGATGTAGACCCATGCGCCTAGTGGGGCACAAACTGATGCGCCCACTCCAACTTGTCACCCATCAAGCATTTAATGCTATGTGATGGAGTTAACATCACATTCCCCGAAGTCTGAGTGGTTGGAAGCTTTCACAGAAAACGAAGAGCCGCAGACGTCAACATCATCATTACTTGCTTTTGTCGGCTAAAGTTGTCCTTGCCACGTGGACGACCGATCATCTGCATGCGCCTCCACAGCCATTGTGAGCCCTTGATCACTTATTTATTATTGATTTTAATTATTAGCATTAATATTATCACCATTATATTGAATACCATTACTAGTATTACACCCTAGGTATAAGTTTCTAATGTTTTATTAAGCAAATACACTAAGTTTGGGCTGACCATGACCTTATACAAATAGGTCAAATTTGGAGGGGCTTTTGGCAAAACTACTAAAGGTTTAAATCCTACGGTTACTTTCAAATTCGAATCCTATAGGAAAAATCATGTCCTTAATAGAACTAGAAAATTCAGTCTTACCTCTCGACCCCATCCAAATCAGAATATATATATATGAAGGATCGATCAAAGCCTTTCTTCTCCCAAACCCTAATTTCGTCACCGACATACTCTCAAGTGGGCGTAGTCGTGTTAAGGACTTGGCAAGGAGAGCACGGGATCGAAAATTTGTAGACGTCTACAACAACCATCAAGGTTGTCGCAATCGATACTCTTCTACCTCTTTACTTTGCAAATGATTACTGCTAAGAAGAAATCAGATATGTGAGCAAAATGTCTGAGTAAATTCCTATGAGGTGTTGAGTATACAATCATAGTTCAAGAGGACCTTGTATCTTAGAAATTAGCATCATTAGAGTTGTAGTTAAGATATACCCGACTTTGGGGGTCCAGGTATGCGTGTGAGTAGGTAGGACCCATACCAGTATCCTTCATGGCCGTAGGGAATCGAGCTCCCTTGCATTAGATTACTTGGACCAGTTGCACTTGCATTAGATTTTATCTTGTTTTAGTCTGCCTTGTAATTACATATGTACTAGGTTGACTTGGGTATCAAGTGGTGTCCTGCATCAGAGGCCTAATGGGAGTCGTTCATACCAACTTTCATACTTATGGATCTATGCAAGGTTTCACCATGTTGACGTTGAACAAATATGTCTTGTTGTTTAGTCTGTTTATAGTTCGAGTTGCAATATATTTACTTTGTTAGTTTCATACTATTTAAAGATTGATGTCCTTTCTCTCCACATGAGCACATGAGACTTGTTCTTTACTCAAGTGTCTCCGAGTACAAAACAACAGTTAAATGCTATATGAATTCTACAAGTTAGGCCTGGAAATCCACGATGGGTTGATCCCAGTACATGGCCAATTAGTCTAGAATACAAGGGTTGGCCTGTGTGGCTTGTGAGAACATAGCCGACTTCCTTCAAGACTGACCTACCATAGACCGGGATCTATTATAGGAACAAATGTGCGAGGTATGATCCAAGTATGGATTTAAGAGGGCAGCAACAAGTTGTTCTACAGTGTAAAACTAAAATGTTAGGGGAAGTAACATATGTGAATGCCATGACCATAGATGTAAAGGGATAGCAACTGTATGCTTAGTGTTCAGTTGGGAGGGCCTGGGAATGAAGACAGTAAGTTTGAGTATGGATACTCTATTGGTTCAGCAGGGCAGAATGAGTATAGACAACAGATACTTGGGTGATGTGGCAAGTAGGTGTGAGTTATATGTATAAGCACATAGAAATCAAGTAATGCTAGAATTGAGTGTACCAAAGGTTACTGGGAAATGGAGAGATTAATTCATTTCCTTTGTACAGTATTCACCTATAGCAGAGGTTGGCCTCGGATCGATCAATGGAATATCAGACCCTGATAAGAAGTAGTTGGGTCGTAGAGTCCATATAGGGATAACATGGTTTAAGTCCAGTTCAGGGAACTATGTTAGCAGGAAGATGTAACTATGGTGTTCTGGTGTGGGTGTCTATTTGGAACAGAGTATAGGTGGTATCAGAGGGTCGAGTTGTATCATGCATAGCCTTGCTTGCGCCATGTACCTGAGCACAAACGAGGTGAGCAGTGTACACTACCCTGCCGTGTCCAGGCAAGGGGTTACCTATTACAAACTGCAAGTAACAAGAGTTACCTTAGAAATCAGTTTCCACAAGCATAGTAGGTTGATTCTGGACACAATGATAGAGAATAAACGATAGAGGTATCAAGCCTATGGTATTTACTATTGAGAAGGCAACCCTTGGGGATTAGCAGACTGAATGAACAAACATTTTTGCTGAAATGTGACTGGCCATGATTTCAAACATGAACTGATGACCATATCGTATATTGGCTTCTTTTGAAGTTTCTTTTGAGCCTCCAAATGCACAAATAGTGAAACAGTATATTTCAGAAGTCCGTTGCTTGAAGGCTAGAATGGATGTGTTGAGGGTACTAATACCTTCATTACCCTTTCAAGTTAAGTAGTACTCTTTCCATAGTTTATACCTTGAGATTGTTCAGTAACTTCTAGGGTTCGGTATCAATTCATGCGTGCATCGTATTAGAATACCTATAACGGGCATGATACATAGAGGGATACCTGGGCAAGCTAACTTCGAGTAGACTAGAGTAGCATATCCATTAAGTATCAAATATTTAGGTCTGTGCAACCATAGATTTCAGAAATTAGAAGGGGCATGTAGTAAACAAGTCCAGTTGAAGACTGACAGTAGGACACTACTATAAGGTACATAGTACACATGATGAACTTCTAAAGCAAGGGTTAGGAATCCATGTATAAGTGACTCACCATAGCAATCTTGTGTGTCATTCATAAGTGCATCAAGTGTTCAAGGTATAGGAGGACTGCAGTTCGATCTTTGGAAATAGAGGGCATGGACGAGCAGAACACTCTAATTTTAAAATCGGTGCAGGAGTTACTTTTTATGGACTCTGCCACACCCATTAAGAGTCGGAGTATGCCGATAGCCTATAATGGGTGTATTAAATATAACAAAATGAAGGGGTTAGAGTGTAGGGGTTACCATGTATCATATAAAGGCCCAAGTCCTGTACCCCTCTATCAATAACACCAGTAGGCACTAGCAGTAATGTAGTAGATGGAGGTCACGTAGTGTTCAGTAAACGAGGATATCAGATCAGAACACCCATAGGGTAGCCTGGTACAGGAGGCAATACGAGGTCTTAGTGTCAGTTTGTCATGTGTAGACTAAGGGATTGAAGATACCTATAGTAAGCGGGGGTTCAAGTCATTATAAAGGGCTTAGCAATCAAATGCATGTGTCTAGGCACATTAGAGATGTCAAGATATGTCGAGCATTCATAACATAAGAAAGTAGTAAAGAAGTATTGTAAACAGTAACCCTAAACATCAAGCCTACGGGTTGAAGTTAGAACTTAGGACATAGGTCATATGGAATACCCAGTAGTTAGGACGTTAGCCTAGAGAACAGTATAAGTAAACCTAGATCAAAGCTAAATTAAGCGTATAGGAAATGACCTAGAAACCTAACAAACTAAATAGATAAGCTTGTTTGTACTCCTAAATTGTGTATTGATCCTATTAATTTATAAACAGGTTACTCAGACATTGATACGCATTGTAACCCATATCTGCAGTTCAGGACCACATGCAAGTGCATATATTGATTGCTTTTGTTTCTAATAGTTTCCTTTACATGTTATACATATGCCTTGTTGTTTGTTGACACGCTTGTCACACGAAGATTAGTATCATGGATTTATTGTACTTCTTGACTGTCATGATTACCATGATTGCGACTTGATTCCATGAGTACTAGCTGGGCGGGGAAATATCTTAGTAGACGTGTGAACTACCCATTCCATCCCCAAAACGTCTATTCTTGAATAATAACAGCTGCACACGACACGTGCAGGGTGCCGGATTTACCCCTTAGCCGTTCATACGTCGAAATTGATATTTCAACACACATAGATAGTTAATATTCCCCTTATATCATCTTGCTCTTCACCACTTGCCATGTTACCATAGTTTATATATTGCTTTCTGGTAGCTATTTCTCATCAGTAGAGTTACATGTCCTTTTCCATTATACCATGATGCTAGTTACTTTCTAGTTTCATTCTCATATGCTATATACATGTTCTATGACTCTGTTGTGCCTCGAATAGTTGTCATATGTGTACTTGTTCCATTCCTGACTGGAAAACTAATATTTTAGGTGATGAGTTAGAGGAGTTCTGTACCACTTATTATGAGCAGACTGTGGACCCTGATCTGAGCATGTAGGAGGACTTGGATGCGGGGCTACCCTCCGCAGGAGACATTTAGCTAGATATTATTCTGTAGAGCAGGAGTTGCCTTCAGAAACTCTTTTATTTATTGTACTTCATCTTATTTGAGGATTATGAGAGTTGAGTAGTGGACATCCATCTTAGCACATTTTGTTCTTTTGAGATTATTTCATCTATCACACTTTGTTCTCTATCTTGGAGATTATTTATATCAGTTATTAGCTTCTTTTTCACTATGGTTATTTATATATATCCTGCTACTGTGGACTGATCTGTGGACTCTTGGCTGTTTTGTGGAAATCTATAAATTGCATGATTGTACTTGTTAAAATGTAGAGATGACTAGACAGCGTTCTACTGCCGATATTACGGTGTAGGATGGACGTACCCACGGCTCATGCCCAAATATTGGGTGCGGGTCGTGACAGCCATGCGCCCAGAAATCTTCATGTGTCTCAAAAGCCATGCTCCTCTGACTTACACCTGATCCCAAAAGACAGAAGCCAAGTCTCTGCATGCGCCTCCACAGCCATGTGCCCAAAGCTCTGTATGCGCCTCAGAAGCTATACGTCCAGACTTGTCTGTGACCACTAAAAGTCATAGATCGAGTCATCCTATGCGCTAGATCCTAGGCACATCCTGACAGATTATTTCCTTCACCAAATTCGAAATATTTGAACCACAGACATGCACCATGTGTCTTTTGACTCAGTTCTTCTCAAAAATGGGTGCTAACCACCCAAGATCTCAGCAATAGAGGAATCTTTGTGACTGCCACATGTCTGCTCTACCGCAGCCCAATAGTGCAGTTCAAACAAGATTCAGCTTCAACTCAGGGCGTATCGTCCATTCGCCCTACATCATCAGCCATATGGCGTTCCTACATACATGTACATCCTACATATGCACGCATGAGAAGACCAGTATGCTGCCTATAAATAGAAGGATTATTCCTTCATCCACACACACAGACAGATATACGGACAAAAATGAGAAGAAGACACTTAATGTCTACTTCTCCTCCAAATGCTCCGGCATCCAGAGCAACCCAGACCTTCAGAGAATCCAAGATCATCAACAGAGAAGTGCATCACCACTCGCTCCACCGATACAGTTCCTAGATAAAAATAAAAGTGTACTCCTAGGACTACGTTTAAGTCCTATATTGTATATTATTCTATTTGTAATTGAAATACCAAGGTTTATCAATCAAAAAGACCTTGTCAAATTTTTTGATGGCGAACAACTATCAGAATGCCTTCAAGCCTATCTTCCATGCTGTGTCTTCAACTAGCTAGAGCTTGAGGCCCTTCGTAAACGGATCTGCCAGGTTCTCATGACTTCGAACATCGATCACTGCAATGCCGCCTCTCTTGATAAGATCGTTCACTGCTCTGTGCTTCAGCCGTATAGTTCTTTTTTTCCCATTGAAGAGTTCATTTGATGCTACTGCTAATGCCGTCTAGTTATTGCAGTATATAGGTATCGCCAGTATCTGCCCTCTAACCAAAGAAAGATCATACAAGCGCTCCTAAAGCCATTATGCTTCATCTGTAGCAGCGTCAAGTGCAAAAAACTCAGATTCCATGGAGGAACGAGAGAGCATAGTCTGCTTCTTCAACTTCCATGATATAGCAGCTCCACCCAGGGAGAATATGAATTCGCCTGTGAACCTCCCGCTTTCCATCTCTGAACACCAACTAGCATCACTGAAGCCTTCTACTACTGACGGATCTCCGATGTAGTACAGTACATATGTCTGAGTCTTCTTTTTAGTGCTCAATGCCTGGATTGCTAGTGAATTGACTCAGCATTAATACGACGAAAGCTATGTCAGGCCTAGTGGCAGTGGTAGCGTACATCAAACTCCCGATGACGCTAGCGTATTCCAGTTGTCTGACACTTTCCTTCGAGTTTGGCTCCGGCTTCTGGTCACCTCGGTACGGTGTATCAATTACAGGAAGATAATGATACCCGCAGCGAGTGAGCATTTTTTCAATGTAATGAGACAGTGACAGTTCCAATCCAGTGTCTGTCCAGATGATCTTAAGTCCCAAAATAATATCAGCATCCTCCAAGTCCTTCCTACTAAACTATATCGAGAGAAACTTTTTTGTCTCCGTGATACAGCTTATATTCATACCTAGGATTAGCATGTCGTCCACGTATAGACAAACGATGACTCCTTTTTAATCAGCAAATTTCGTATAGACACACTTGTCTGTTTCGCTGACCCGGTAGCCATTTGACCTTATGACTTTGTCAAACTTCTCATGCCATATTTTGGGAGCTTATTTTAAACCTACAGATATTTTACCAACTTGCAGACTTTGTCTTCAAGACCTCTGACGATAAATGCTTCTGGCTATTGCATATAAATCTCTTCGATCAACTCGCTATTTAGGAATGCCGTTTTCATATCCATCTGATGTATCACCAGCTTGTGTATTGCTGCAAGAGCAATTAACAATCTGATGGTTATCATCTGGGCTACTGGAGCATACGTGTCAAAGTAGTCGATCCCCTGCTTCTGAGAAAATCCCTTGGCCACTAGCCTGGTCTTAAACTTGTCAATGGTTCCATCAGCTTTTATCTTCTTCTTGAAGATCCACTTGTATCCGATGGGTTTTGCTCTTTCGGGTAAATCAACAAACACCCACGTGTTATTGGAGGTGATTGAGTCAATTTTATTGTCTATCGCCTCCTTCCAGAAGACAACATCTCTGGTCTGCATCGCCTCATCATAGGTAAGCGGATCTGCTTCCACATGATAGGTGATGAAGTCATCTCCGAAGTTCTTCGGCCTCCTTGCTCGCTTCGTTGATGGCTCAGTGAGTTCTTGTTCAATGGTTGTCTCATTACCAACAACTTCATCTTGGACTATCGGCTCATTTGAGATCTCAGTCTCCTTTGCACCTTCATCATTCTCTGGAATGTCAGTGAGAACAATGTTCTTGTGCCTTGCAAACTTGTCTTCAAAGTATTCAGCATTGCAAGATTCGATGATATGATTTGACTCAATATCAAGAAATCTTCGAGCATCACTCTTTTTGGCATACCCTAAGAAGATCGTCTTCGCAGTCCTTGTCCCCAGCTTCTGAATCTTCAGATCTGTAGGAGCTTCACATAAGCCAGACACCCCCACACTCGAATGAAATTCAAGTTAGGTCTGACTTTGAACCAGAGTTCATGAGGAGTTACATTAGAAGTTGTATATGGCACTCTATTTAGAAATAAAGTGGTCGTCAATGCAGCTTCTCTCCAGTAGCATTTTGGAAGACCCGTAGTTAGCAATATTAAATTTATCATTTCTATCAAAGTTTTGTTCTTCCTTTCTGCTAGTCCGTTAGATTGAGGAGAATACGGAGCAGTAGTCTCGTTTATGATACCATGTTCTTTGCAGAATGATACGAATTCATGAGACCAATACTCTCCGTCTTGATCACTTCTTAGCCTCTTAAGTTGTTGTCCAGTTTGTCGTTCAGCCATGCCCCTGAACTCCTTGAACTTCTCGAACGCTTCGTCTTTAGATTTAAGCAAGTAAACGAACGCGTACTATGAGAAGTCATCGATGAAGGTTATAAAATACTTCATCCTGGCCTTTGTAGAGAATTGCTTGAAGTCACAGATATCGGAGTGCACCAACTCCAGAAGATATGTGCTTCGATTGACCCGATGAAAGAATTTTCTTGTGATCTTCGTCTGAGTACATACTTCACACTTCTCTACCTTACTCCCACATTTGGAGATAAGTCCTAGACTAGACATTTTGTATATTCTTTTACAATGAACATGTCCTAGCCTATTATGCCACAACTCAAGAGAATAATCAGAAAGAACGACTATATTTATTCCATTTGACTGGTTTACAAGCTGAATTTTAAACATCCCTTCGATTTAAAAAGCCTTTCCGAAGTATGTTCCCTTTTTGGACATCACCATCTGGCTAGCATTGATGTCCATCCTCAAGCCTGCGTTGCTAAGCAGGCTCCCAGAGATCAGGTTCTTGGTAATCACCGGAACATGCTTTACACCTTGAAGCGTCAAAGTATTCCCGGAAGTGAGTTTCAGCTCCACAGTCTCGTTCTCCATAACATCAGCTTGGGCTTGATTTGCCATGATAACTTTCTCAGAAGTTGGCTAGTATGTGACGAACCATTCCTTGCCAGAACAGACATGGCACGTTGCACCAGTATATATCTACCGGTCAGAGTTAGCTCCCATAGCTGTGACCTGAGCGATCATAGCAACAATGTTAAAAACTATAGAAACCTTACTAGGGTCATCTTGCTCTAATTGTTTGGGCTTGGATTTGTATTCACTCTTGTAGTGGTCCTTCTTGTAGAATCCTAGAGGGGGGTGAATAGGGAAATAAAAAATAACTAGAGCACAAGAAGCAATATATGACAAATAAAAGTAAAGAGTAAGAAGATCAAACACAAGATGTATCCTGATATCCTCGCTTGAGGCAATCTAGTCCCGAAACTCTCTCCGGCTTAAATCCACTATTTAATCAAATAGTACACATGAGTTTGGATCCGAAGAACTCGCCAACTTCAACACGAGTTTGGATCCAAAGACTCGCTAACTTCAACACACGAGTTTTCTTACGAAGGCTCGCCAACTTCAAACAAATGAGAAGAGAACTTGTTGATCTTCTAACACGTGAAGATCGAAAATTACAACTCTTAAATACTCTAGCACTTTGGGAGAGAATGACAATTAAAAGCTTGGTAGAGTATTAATGGTGGAGCTCTTGGTTGTTTGAAAAATTTATGGCAAGAGTTGGTAAATGCTTCATGAGAGAGAAGGCTTTCATTTATAGAGAAACCAAGAGTATGTGGCATTTAATGCTCCTGGATACAGCCTGAACGGCATACCGTCGGTATGCACCATCATACCGTCGGTATATCGGTCACCCAGTAACGATCATATTAATATCCGTTAGGAGCATTTAATGCTGCCATTAATGCTAGTCAAAGCAATTCAAAAATTAAATATTTGTAACCCGGTATACCGTCGGTATACCGCGGCATACCGTCGGTATACCGACGTTTTATCACAGAACGTTTTTAGGCAAACAAAACGGTATACCGTCAGTATGCCGGAGCATACCGTCGGTATGCCGACGTTTTGTCACAGAACATTTTGTGGTCCACAAAACGGTATACCCCCGGTATGCCGGAGCATACCGTTGGTATGCCGATAATATTTCACAGAAAGTTTGTGGACGATAAAAACGGTATACCGCCGGTATGCCGGAGCATGCCGCCGGTATGTCGCTCTGTAATATATTGATTTTTGACTTATGCTTTTAGTTATTTATCCATCCTTAAGTGTTTACAGATATACCTAGACCTTGTACAGACTCAAAATCTTTAAGCAGTGAGGAAGCCGTCTATGCAAGGATCGCCGGTAATGCTTCAGTCTTCAATGCAATGGATGGTAGTACTTGAGAGGATAGACTTTATGTAGTAGAGCTTTTGAGAAGATATGAATCTGAAGACATAGAAAACTAAACTACGAAGATGCTATTAATATATCAAAATAAAATGTGCCAACAATCTCCCCCATTTTGATAATTGACAAAATAGAGAGATAGCATCTTTAGGGAGTAACTCCCCCGTAGGTAGACAACTCTCCCTCAATACGTTTTCTCCCCCTTTGTCACTTAGTCAAAGATGGGAAAAAATGACGATAATAAAAAATAGTCATAAATGTGGAGCATAGTATCATAGATAAAAGCATGTATTTAGATAAAAGTGGAAACAGTGATACATGCAGGACACCCATGCTACATAAGACATTTAAAAAGACTCTCCTCTACGAGAGTTTAGCAACATAAGAAGACAAATATCAAGTTTCCGTATGACTGCAAACTACTAGAACCAACCAAACATAGGTCCCTGAAGGACCGCAAAAGACATAATAAAAACAAACACAAGAAACTAAGACACTCATTTATTAGACACCACCACCAAAAGGAAGCAACCCCTACTCGTCATCCGGATCATCTCCACCCTTCTGAGCCTGGCAGAAAATGCTAAAGTGATCAATGCCGTCTGGGTACATAAAATCGTAGGCATTGGGATCAAAGAAACGTGGGGCCTGGTACATTGGATCCTGAAGATTCAGATCCAGAAAAGTGTCCCGATCCTGAAGAGTGCGTTGAATGAAATAGGCCTGGTCATGGAAGCGGGACTGAATCATGGTGCCAAGGCCGTGAGTGTGGGCCCGCGGCTGCTCCTCTGCCTGAGCCATACGCATGTCAAAATGCTGCTGTGTCAGCGGCATGTAGCGGCCTGAGGCAGGAGGAGTAGCGGTAGGTACAGCAGGAGCAGAAGCCGGCGGCTCTTGGGAGGAGGAAGCACGAGACATGGAGGCACCACTAGCGGAGCAGAAAACAGCGAGGTAGGATGGGACGCCGTTCGAGGAGCAAAGGGAGAGGTCGACTTGCCTGGCTTCCAGAATGAGAGTGATGAAGGAGCCGTAATAAAGATTCTGCTTCCCACGGGCAGGACGCCGCAGAACGCATGAAGGAGAGTCTTGGGGAAGGACCAAGACTTCCTCGCATAAAGGTAGTACATGCACACCAGGGCATCTCCGGTAATGGCATCATAGTTGCCGCCATTGGGATAGAGTGTGTGGCATACGATCCGATGGAGCTCGTAATAGAACGGCTCCAGCTGTGCGTAAAGGGCCGGAATAGAAGGAGGGTTGTGGCCCTTGCAAATGATGTGGCAGAACTCGTCGAAGGGGGTCTCCGCCGAAGAGTTAAGAGTAGCCAAGGCCGGCAGAGCTTCGCCTCTGTCCGGGACGCCGAGGATGTTGGCGATGTCCCGAGCCGTGAGACGGAAATAACGATCGTTGACCATCGTCTCTAAGGCGCCGTGCTCGACGTCCGGTACCAAGTTGCAGTAGAAGAGACGGACGGCGACGGGGTAGACGGGCACCTGACGTCGAAGGAGGCAAGATAGTCCGGCCTCGTCGAAAAAAGAGACATGGCCGGGAAAGAGATTCCAGTTGATTGCACGGCCTTTGAAGACGTTATGGTGTACGAAGTGTTGAAACCAAGTCTCGGACGCCAAGGAGGAGGCGAAGACCCGCTGATCATATCCATGAGGGAGAGCCACCGGAGTGAAGGGATTAAAGAAGGTGGAGGAGGAACGGGGATGCTTGGGATTGGCCATGGAGGAAAGGAAGAAAGTTGGAGGAGGAAGTTAGGGTTTGAGGTGTGGATGAGAGAAGGATAGAGAATGAAGAAGAAAAGAGGATTTTTAAGGAGATGTTGGGAAATGGAAGGGGGGAACGGTTATAGAGAGAAGTGGAGAGGTTTGTGGGTTGGAAATGAAGATAATGGAGAGAAAAGAGGAGTAATAGGGAAGATGAAGAGAGAAGAAGTTAATGTGATGGAAAGTTAGGATATGGGGAAGAGGAGAAGAATAATAAATGTGGAAGTGATGGATGGGAAGGGAATTAATGAGGAAAAGAAGGAATAAAGAGGGAAAGAAGGAAAGGTGGTCCCGGATTCTGAATTGAAAAAGTTGTTCGTCGTGCACCGGTATACCGCCGGTATGCCGTTGTATGCCGACGGTATACCGAAGTTTGGCACAGAACCTAATTCTGAGCCAAAAACGGCATGCCGTCGGTATACCGCAGTATACCGTCGGTGTGCCGGCCAAGAACAACTATGAGTCAAAATTTAAAATGCCTAATTCTCGGCAAAAAATGAAGCGATCTTCCGGGAGCGGTTTGGTAAAAATATCGGCTAACTGATAAATAGTGTCAACAAATTCAAGAGGAATATCCCCCTTTTGTTGATGGTCGCGAAAAAAATGGTGTCTAATTTCAATGTGCTTCGTGCGTGAGTGATAAATCAGGTTTTTTGTGAGATTGATCGAGCTAGTGTTATCACATTTAATAGGGGTACAAGTATGAGAAATGCCATAATCTATAAGTGTTTGTGACATCCAAAGAATTTGTGCACAACAGCAACCGGCCGCAATATATTCGGCCTCGGTGGTTGAAAGAGCAACAGAATTTTGTTTCTTACTAAACCACGATACCAAGGATTTCCCAAGGAATTGGCATGTGCCGCTAGTGCTTTTTCGGTCAATCTTGCATCCGGCAAAATCTGCATCCGAGAAACCATGAAGCTCAAAGGATGAAGATTTCGGATACCAAAGGCCCATGTTCACGGTACCTTTGAGATATCAAAAAATACGCTTTACGGCACATAAGTGTGATTCCTTTGAATTTGCTTGATAACGTGCACAAAGACATACACTAAACATGATATCAGGACGGCTAGCAGTTAGATAAAGTAAACTACCAATCATACCTCGATACTTACGGATGTCAACCGATGTGCCATCTTCATCATTGTCAAGCTTTGTCGTTGTTGCCATAGGAGTCCTCATTGATTTGGATGAGTCAAGTTCGAAACGCTTGAGGAGATCCTTTGTATATTTTGCTTGATTGATGAAGGTCCCTTTGGGTCCTTGTTTGATTTGTAATCCCAAAAAGAATGATAGCTCACCCATCATACTCATTTCAAATTCTTCCTGCATAACTTTAGCAAATTCTATAAAAAGTGTATTGTTAGTAGAACCAAAAATAATGTCATCAACATAAATTTGAACCAATAAAAGAGTGCCATTATGGGATTTGATAAAAAGTGTTGTGTCAACCTTGCCCTTAGAAAAATTGTGTGAAACAAGAAAGGAGCTAAGGCGCTCATACCAAGCACGGGAAGCTTGTTTGAGGCCATAAAGGGCTTTGTGGAGTTTGAACACGTGATTAGGAAATTGAAAATGTTCAAAGCCAGGAGGTTGTTTTACATAAACTTTCTCTTTAATAATACCATTCAGAAAAGCACTCTTAACATCCATTTTAAAGAGTTTAAAATCATTAAAACAAGCAAAAGCACATAGCATACGAATGGATTCGAGACGAGCAACCGGAGCATAGGTTTCGTCGTAGTCAATGCCTTCCTCTTGGTTATAGCCTTGAGCAACCAATCGGACTTTGTTTCGAGTCACTAACCCATCTTCATTAAGTTTATTTCGAAACACCCATTTAGTCCCAATAATGGAGTGATTGCTAGGTTTTGGGACAAGTTCCCAAACCTTGTTTCGCTCAAATTGATTTAGCTCTTCTTGCATCGCTATCATCCAAAATTCATCAAGAAAAGCATCATTAACATTTTTAGGCTTTATTTGAGAAATAAAAGCCACGTTTGCACAAAGATCACGAGTTGAGGATCTAGTGCTAACACTGGAGGAAGGATCCCCAATGATAAGTTCCTTAGGATGATTGGTGACAAATCTCCATTCTTTTGGGAGATCCTTTTGAGGAGGCTCGAGAGGAGAAGACTCTTTGGTTGGAGTCACAACTTCATTGTTAGATGAAGAAGGACGATCTTCAATAGTTCTCCAACCCAAATGAGATGTCATCAATATCATCGGAAGAAGAAAATGTAGAAGAGTTAAGTTCATTAAAAGAGACATTGATTGACTCTTCGGCAACAAGACTTCTTTTATTAAAAACACGAAAACCTTTACTATGAGTAGAGTATCCAAAAAATATTCCTTCATAGGCTTTTTCTTCAAACTTGCCTAGGTTATCCTTGGTATTCAAAATAAAACAATTACAACCAAAAACTTTAAAATATTCAATAGAGGGAATTTTGTCAAACCAAAGCTCATAAGGAGTCTTCTTAGAAATAGGTCTAATCAAGACCCTATTTATAACATGACATGCCGTGTTAACGGCTTCCGTCTAAAAATATTGGGGGAGCTTATATTGGTTTAACATAACCCGGGCCATATAGCCAAGGGTTCTATTCTTTCTCTCCACAATACCATTTTGTTGAGGAGTTCGTGGACAAGCAAAATCATGTCCAAAACCATTCTTTTCACAAAATCTTTTGAAATCGGCATTGTCAAATTATCCTCCATGATCACTTCTAATCTTGTTAATAGAAAAACCTTTTTCATTTTGAACACGTTTACAAAAAGCAACAAATTTACGAAAAGTATCACTTTTGCAAGCAAGAAAAATAACCCAAGTAAATCTCGAAAAATCATCAACCAAAACAAAAGCATAAAGCTTTCCTCCAAGGCTAGCAACTCTACTAGGACCAAAAAGATCCATATGAATAAGTTGAAGAGGTCTAGAGGTACTCACAGAGTTGATTGATTTGAAGGATGACTTTGTCAACTTACTCTTCTCGCATTCTTCACACACCATATCCTTTTTGAACGGGATACTTGGGAGTCCTCTTACGAGCATCTTAGTAGCAAGACGAGAGATGGTATCCATGTTGGCGTGTCCGAGCCTCATGTGCCAAAGCCAACTCTCATCGTTCTTAGCAACTAAGCACCTGTCATTGTTAGTATCTTCGACAAGATATAAAACATAGATATTGTTTTCTCTAATGCCTTCATAAACAATAGATCCATTTGAACTATCGGTAATGAAGCATTTGAGCTTAACAAACTTGATATCATAACCATTATCGGTAAGATGACTAATACTAAGAAGATTGTGTTTAAGATTAGTAACAAGACACACATTCTTAATACAAGGATAAGGAGGGGAACCTATATTACCATTTCCTATAATGTGACCTTTAAGATTGTTACCAAAGGAGACGTGTCCTTCCTTCTTTATCGATAGTATTGCAAAAAATAAAGCATCCCCGGTCATGTGCCGTGAATAACCACTATCGAGAATCCACTTGCTTCTAGCATGAGAAGGACTCTTCACCTACAACATAAGTTGAAGATGAACATTTTGGTACCCATGATTGTATGGGTCCTTGAGTATTAGTCTTAGGAACCCACTTAAAAACTTTCTTATCAACAAGTTTCCTTGTATGACAATAATTGGTCGTGTGTCCAAGCAAGCCACAGTAGTTGCAAATCATAGAGGATTTAGAAGAAGAAGTGTGAGTATCATGCATATCTAAAACTCTAGTGCGAGGAGTTCTAACATTAGTGTTATGATGATGATCATAAAAAGCATGATGTGAAGTGTTTTTCTTTACAAATGGTCCTTTCTTTGTGTTAGAAAAGGATTTGTGTGTAGTGTTCATATAAGAAGTATGCCTAGTATTGTGATGAGTGTGGAGGTGTCTTGGAGCATGCATGTAAGTAGTGTTCTTATTACCTAGTTTGTTACTCTGTACAAGAAGATCATTATACTTAATAGAAGTATCATATTCTCTCCTATTAGCATCTTGAACCTTATGCATAGCAAATTCATAAGCTCTTCTCATGGATTGAATCTCATCATCCTTTTTCTTGATAGTGACAAGTGATTCTTGAAACTTGAGTCGCAAAGACTCTATCTCATCCGTGTCAGAAGCAGGAGATTTTCCCTTTACATCAATAATGATGCTTGAGAGTCTTTCTACTTCAAGTTGAAGAGCATCAACCTCTTTTAGAGATTTCTTATATTTATTCCTAACACCTTTGTGCTCTTCATGCAATTCAAGGATAGCTTTCTCCAAGTCATCATAAGTAAGAGTATTTAAAGAGAGATCATCAAGTACCTCATCGGTTGCCATGAGACAAACATTGGCATTGTGTTTGCACTCTTTGTCGTTGTCGAAGTCGCTTGCGTCACTCTCACACCAAATGCTTGTGTTGGCAAATTTCTTGGAGGACGAGCTTCCTTTTCTAGGCTTCTCGTACTTGCTTGAGTCTTTTCTTATCATCGGACAGTCCCTCTTGATGTGTCCGGTTCTTCTGTATTGATAACACGCCGGATCTTCCTCATTGTCCCGTCTGAAGCGGTTGGCTTTGTTGAATTTGAGGAACTTCCGAAAGTGCTTAGCTGTGAGAGCTATTTCTTCATCATCGTCCGACTCATTGTCGTCGGAGCTATCCTTGGAGTAGGACTTTGTAACTTTGAGAGAAAGAGACTTCTCCTTCTCCTTGGCCTTTTTCTTCTCCTTCTCTTGTATGGAGGATTCCTTTTGATCCTTCATATCGAGTTCATGAGTCATTAGCTTACCCATGAGGGTCTCAAGGTTAATGACTGTCAGGTCGTTCCCCTCAATGATTGTGGTAGCTTTAGGACTCCATACTTTTGTCAATCCTCTAAGAATTTTTCTGATCTTTTCATGAGCAGGATATTCCTTACCAAGAGAAGAGAGAGGATTAATAATATCACCAAAACGAGTAAACATGCAAGTAATAGATTCATCATGCTTCATCTTAAAGGACTCATATTCTTGCGTGAGTCTACTAATCTTGGATTCCTTCACTTGTGAAGTACCCTCGTGTGTGACTTCAAGTAACTTCCAAATCTCATTGGAAGTCTTGCAAGTAGAGATTCTATTGAATTTACTACTATCGAGAGCACAATAAAGAGCGTTCATAGCCTTGGCATCTCGACTAGCAAGCTTCTTGGTATTTTCAGTAAGAGTGTCCCTAAGGGTGTCAGAAGCAATATCCTCAATAACTCTGGAAGGAGTAGGAAGATCATTTATCACACAATCCTATAAATCGAAATCTATGGACTTCAGATAAATACTCATCCTAATCTTCCAGTAATTATAGTTGGTTCCATCAAATAGGGGAGGCCTATTTGTGGAGTGTCCCTCATTGTGGAAGGTGTTGATACTAGGGTTAGTGGCCATGGATCACTCAAAGGGTGTAAATCCAAATCAAGAGAACAAAACTTTGATACCAATTGTAGAACCCTAGAGGGGGGTGAATAGGAAAATAAAAAATAACTAGAGCACAAGAAGCAATATATGACAAATAAAAGTAAAGAGTAAGAAGATCAAACACAAGATGTATCCTGGTATCCTCGCTTGAGGCAATCCAGTCCCGGAACTCTCTCCGGCTTAAATCCACTATTTAATCAAATAGTACATACGAGTTTGGATCCGAAGAACTCACCAACTTCAACACGAGTTTGGATCCGAAGACTCGCCAACTTCAACACACGAGTTTTCTTATGAAGGCTCGCCAACTTCAAACAAATGAGAAGAGAACTTGTTGATCTTCTAACACGTGAAGATCGAAAATTACAACTCTTAAATACTCTAGCACTTTAGGATAGGATGACAATTAAAAGCTTGGTAGAGTATTAATGGTGGAGCTCTTGGTTGTTTGGAAAATTTATGGCAAGAGTTGGTAAAAGCTTCATGAGAGAGAAGGCTTTCATTTATAGAGAAACCAAGAGTAGGTGGCATTTAATGCTCCTGGATACAGCCTGAACGGCATACCGTCGGTATGCACCGGCATACCGTCGGTATACCGGTCACCCAGTAACGGTCATATTAATATCCGTTGGGAGCATTTAATGCTGCCATTAATGCTAGTCAAAGTAATTCAAAAATCAAATATTTGTAACCCGGTATACCGTCGGTATGCCGCGGCATACCATCGGTATACCGACGTTTTATCACAGAACGTTTTTAGGCAAACAAAATGGTATACCGTCGGTATGCCGGAGCATACCGTCGGTATGCCGACGTTTTGTCACAGAATGTTTTGTGGTCCACAAAACGGTATACCGCCGGTATACTGGAGCATACCGTCGGTATGCCGACAATATTTCACAGAAAGTTTGTGGACGATAAAAACGGTATACCGCCGGTATGTCGGAGCATGCCGCCGGTATGCCGCTCTGTAATATATTGATTTTTGACTTATGCTTTTAGTTAGTCATCCATCCTTAAGTGTTTACAGATATACCTAGACCTTGTACAGACTCGAAATCTTTAAGCAGTGAGGAAGCCGTCTATGCAAGGATCGCCGGTAATGCTTCAGTCTTCAATGCAATGGATGGTAGTACTTGAGAGGATAGACTTTATGTAGTAGAGCTTTTGAGAAGATATGAATCTGAAGACATAGAAAACTAAACTACGAAGATGCTGTTAATATATCAAAATAAAATGTGCCAACACTTCTTGCCACAGTTGAAGCAAGTCACGTGGGACTTGGACTTCTGTTGCTTGAACGAAGGACCCTTCACTTTTAGATTAGAGGAGTCTTTCTTCTTGTGATGAGAAGTCGCCTGCTTTACCTTGAACTCCCTTGTCTGCACCATGTTGGCCTTAGCCAGTTGTTTGGACAGAGAATCCATCTTCTGTTGAGATTGCATCTCGTTCGTAATGTGGATCTCTTGCAGGAGATCTTCCTTGCTAATGTCCAGCTTCTTCTGATGCATTCTTTCCATCCAGTAGGAAGTTTCGAGACGATCCCTCTAACGATAAACTTTTCAACGAGGGGCATCTTCTCGTCATCCAGCTTTTGACGCAACTTTAAGAATTCCTTCACCTGAGGCAGCATCGCCTTCTCGTCTTCGAAGAGCCACTTGTGGTACTTCTCGACTATGAAGATTTTGGACCAGTTCGCATCGTCTTCATAAAACTTTTCCAAAGATTCCCATATCTCTTTGGCACTCACCTTCTTGGAATATGACTCTGCCAGAGAATCTTCCATAGAATTGAGAATCAGCAGTTTGCAGATGCTGTTTTCTCTCTTCCACTTGCTCTGCTTGACACGTGCAGCAGCAATAGCGTCTGCAGAACCACCTTCTGGAATCGTTGGTTCATCCCCAACCAACACATGGTCGACGTTCACAAGTTTAAGATTAAGGGTGATTTTTCTATTCCAGATTTGAAAGTTTTCTCCATCGAATTTCTCCAATTTGTTAAAGCTGGTATCGATGAGAGAGGCATGAGAGTTTTCCATCTTCTAATCTAGCTTTGAGATTGTTATTCCCTAGGTGTGATATTAGATGAAAACTCTGTGAGATGTTTGCAGTACTTCAAAGGAAGGTGCAAGTCAGAGATCTAAGAAGATCCTGAGAAATGAATTCAAATGTAGAGATTCTAAAAAGAAGTTTACAAAACGAATTGTTAGCAGCAGCAGCTGGGTGAAGGCTCTTTAAAAATTTAATAACAGAATACATTTTTCCTCGCAAACCAGTTGCGATTGAGACAGAACGTTTACAGAAGATTAAGATGAAGAGAATCAAAAGGAGAAAGATTGCTGGGGTGTAAGAACACTGGCGCTCAAATCTAGATCCGCCCACACGGTCAGCTTCTAGAAACCAGCAAGTTCGTAAGAACTCTGGAACGCTCTGCCAATCTGCTCACAGAAACCTCGAAAAGACGGGAACTCACAAATGGCGCTGATGCAGAAGCTCTCTCCACTGTCACTTTTTCGAGAGAGAAGAGAGACTCTATAAATAAGGTCTCATTGTAACCGCCCAGATCCGAAACGTGTGCGACGTTTGAATTGTCAGATCCGTTATCGCACGTTTCGAAACGGTTCAGAACGTGGACAGCCATGTTCTGTGTGAAACAGCACCACTGAGCAAGCATCAAAGTGCGCCATTGCGCTCGTGTGCGCGTGCGCAGCGCCCAAATGCTCGCGCGCACAATCTGGTGCGTAATCTGTCGCGCAACCGAGTGCGCAAACGGCTGTGCAACAAGCGCACTATGCGCCTAGCGAGCTGACGTGCTAACTGCAAAGTAGTGTGCCAACAAAATGCCACATTACGCACATGAACCCGAGCCCGAGTCGCTAAGTCCCTTCGGGGCTTAGCTCCTATGGAATTAAATTGAGCTTGCCAAAAAACATAAATGCTTTAATAGATGTCTTATCCTTACCTCCATGTAAAATCACCCCATGAAACCCTCCTTACGGTCACCTCCCCATGTGCATCTCTCTACTCCTCAAGAGAAGTTATATTGAGATACCCATGAGTTTGCCTATCCGATGTGGGACTAAACTTACATGGCTTGTTGAGAGCAAGCTCTCTACAAGTCAAGGAAAAACTCCAACAGTTTGGTGACGGAAGATTAGTGGATTGAGCCACGGGGCGTATTATTCATTCCATTTATAATAATGGTGGGAGTTGGGAACAGTGGACCCAAAAGGCATGTGTTGCTGCTGTTATTATTATTATTATTATTATTATTATTATTATTATTATTATTGTTGGCTTAAACTACTTACCATACTCTAGAAGAAATTATGGTAGCTATTTACCCATAAAAACAGTATGGGTTAGCAAGCTGCAAAATTCTGAAAGTTGTAGGTATTCATGAGCTAATAGCCAATTTCTTTGTGCAAGAAAAAAAAATGGTGTAAGAAACTACATTTGAATTTTAAACAGAAGTGACACTCTAACGATCGAAACATCTTTTATATATGAAAGAGGAACTTGGAGGAGTATTGTTGCGGTGTGAAATATATGCATCCCATGTTTGAAAACAAAGAGGAAACTCCTTTATGATCCTTCTTCCTCAATAACATTATGTATAATTATTCTTGCACATTGGACCTAATATCTCTCCAACGGTGGCAAAGAAGAGGCTGGAGCTAATTAACTTCAGGATCGATGAAGACGGGTACTACCAAAATTATCTACATTGTCGCAGAACTTTTGTGCGATATTCTCCAAGAGCCCATATAGGAAATACATTGCGATACGCGGAATAGCTAAGCATGCAGTGCTCAACAAAGATCCCGATAATTTCCTGCAGTTATGAATCACACACAGAAGTGTTAAAATGTTATTGTGTGATTAAATAGATATCTTAATGTCAACATATTTACTCCTTCAGTGGACTAGCACAAGTTAGTAGCTGCATTAATGGGTATACTTTTGGTCAATGAAGGTTTGCACATCTTAAGTTTTAGTCACTCCCTATATAGTTTTGGTCGCTGAGTGACTAAAAGTTAAGTTTTGCAAACATTCAATCGCCAAAATTATAGTTTTCCCCTGCATTATTAATGTAGTAGATTAATGGAATTACGAATGTGTCTTATTAAGGCTGCAGATAGTACACTTTTGGGATCTAGGAATACAAATTTAGATACTTACTTGTTGAGGGAACTCGCCATTATCCATTTGCATGTTAATCAGTACTTTTGCTGCTCGGTGCAAAGGCTCTGGATCTCTATCAGCCTGCAGTTTCCAAAATTGTAGGATAATTACATGATAGACTGTTTTAACATACTATCAGAACTGGAAGTTCAGCAGAGTACATACAGACTAATTAGTAAGAAGTTCTTGCAATGAAAAGATGATCAAAGGAATAGGTGAACTGCATCTTGAGAGCTCGTTGTAATTTGAACTCATTTAGATCACTTGCTCAGATCATTAACACTTACACAGGACGTTAAAGTATTGAGCGTTTTAATTTGTTATTGGAACAAACGCCACTCACCCCTCACATTTGCAAATGACACTATAACTCTGGTCACATTTTTTCCAGGGACAGGGAGGAATTCATGGAAATTTATGCCTAGTACTATTCCAGGGAAAGAAAGTGATCAACATGTCCAGAATTCACACTATTCTATCAAGGATTGTTCTCCGAGATTTTTTTTTATCACAGATATCCTTAAATTTGTAGAGCAATATTATTAATTTGAACGCACAACACTATCTTTCTGACTGATGGGACAGGTGTGGCCTTATCCATCATCGTCCACCTGTGAAGTAGAGAACGTGTAGCACATATATCACATACACCACGCGTTTAGAACGCAATCATTTTTTCACATATTTGGGAATAATGACATCTCCTGGTAGGAAGTCTTACCTTTTCTGTAACTTCTTATGGAAGGTGCACACTGACAATTATAATGTAGGTCATGCAAGGAGAATCTATAGAGTTAATGGACAAACTAAACTACAAGCACTAAATCTAACATCGGAGAAGCCTCAAGCAAAACCTAATTTGAGTTAATCAAGAAATCGCAGGCTTGTGATCAGAGGCAATATCCCATGTAATATAATTAAAAAGTATATACATGCTGGAGGAACATAAAATTTGTTTCCGCGAGAAATGTATTTTCGTCTAGTTATACAAATTATGTGGTTCATAGATAACAAACCTGTCCAGCAGCAATCAAGGCTAACATAGCCCACCCAGTATTCACTGCATGAGCCCTATTTCCCTCAAGATTTGTGTACACCTATATATTTGAAGCAATATGAAGTGAGCTAAATTATGTGCAAGCACAAAATTATATTAGAAGAAATGTGTTGGAAAGGAATAATTACTAGCCAAACATGCATTATAATACCATGTTAGACAATGAAGACAGTAAATTAAGCACAAACTTCTGAAAACTATATATACACCTTGTTTTGACATGAAAGATAGCTCTCTCCCCATCCACCTGATGGCAACTGCTTTGACAAGAGAAAATCACATGCTCTGCGGATGCAACTGCTGTTGTTGTAACTCTTCCCACCGGCTGTCAACCCCTTTATTCCGAACCAGGTTCCGTAGGTGAAACATATACCCCAAAGGCCATACCTATTACAAACCAAACCTTAGTACCCAATTTCTAATACCTAATACTAATTGTTCATTATTATCCAAATATAAGTTTAGAAAATTTTATTGAAAATAGGAGGCTTCAAGTACAAACCAGGAACCATCAGCTCGTTGCATCCTTTCAATCGCACCCATTGCTTTCGTAATGCAATAAGTTATCTCTTTTCTCCGATGTCCAGGGTATAGTTTTGTAAATAAAGAAAGTGCCATGATGACCGATGCAGTGCACTCAACGTATCTGTAACCAAGTATATATTGTTACTATGTATTAAATGTCAATTTAAAGAAAACTTCTCAGAAAATCATTTAAGTCTTACGCGTGATCTATAACAATGTCACCAAATGTCTCAGAAGGATTGAGGGCCTGAAAGTAAATATAATGGTGGTTTAGAAACTTATCTACAACATAAGAAGAATAAAATGTGAAGCACTAATTTATAGTATGGCTCAAATAAGATGAGATATGTAGTCTTTGTTTCCAAGCTAAATATCCCACCCGAGTTGTCTTCTCAACTTTGACCTTTTGCGTCTTCTTATTATATGATTCATAGTTGTTATTTTGTACTACTGAATTTATTGCTTTAGTATGAAAGATATTTGGCTAGGATCTCCTTAATCCAATCCTTTATCGCAAAAACTGAAGCATAGAAAGTTGCCCAAATGGAAGAAATTTGGCTAGTACCCCCTAGTAATGTATACGGTACTAGTAGCTTTTGAATCAAACTAATTACTAGTTCTTTTAAGTTTTTGTATAAAGAAAAACAAGAAAGTCAATATACTCCTCTACAGTTTTATGCGTGATAGCCAAAATGCTATGTAACTAACAAGATAATTTTATATGGTAAAGCCTGAAAGAGCCTCTAAGAACACATATTTCATCATGTTAGTACATAGAAGATCACAATTATTTAGTTCTTGTCACTTACACTAAAACTAGCCTTGCAAATATGTATTTCATTATAACTAAGGAGAGAAAGAAGAAAAAGAATGGTAAGGAACCTTGAACAAGCTTTTAACACACTACAACTACTAACCTCCATCCAAGCATATGCTCTAGTCAATCCGAAAGTTGCAAAACCGCCATCTTTGTTCTAAATCCATAAACACAAATTATAGTAAGTATAAATAGAATGATAACTCCAACCGTTAAAGAAAAGGTAAGATATAAGATCGAAGTGCAGGGTTTCCTTGCAAGTATTTAGAAAGTGGAAATGTTTAGAAATCAACAAAATAAGGTACCTAAATAATTTATTATTTAATATAGAAGGCGAAATTACATTTTTTTTCCAACATGGAATAAATTAAGGATCAAGTTTTCAAGGTGTATAAAATTGTTTTAAGTACTTTAACTGTAGTGATCTTTCCTAAAAAATCATATTCAGGGCCAGAAGATTTTAAACTAGTGATCTAAATACTGAAAGGCATTTATAGAATAACTGATTGACTGATTTTTACATCAAAAGCTTGAGAAACTTACCATTAGTGAAAGCATTATATTCACAGCATCGTGCATTCTTTCTTCAACTAAGGGTTCACCAATGATGTCTGGTGAAATCCGTGATAACATAAGTGCAGTCTGCAAAAGAAACAGGAGTTGGACCAAATGTAAGCATGATAGTTATAAGATTTTTGTAGTTTATGCTGTTGATATTAAGTATAGTACAAGTTAAGCATGTAAGGGAACTACCATTAGTCCTTCTCCGGTGCAATCAGAAACACCGTATCCTTGATCAGCAATTGAGAAGGGCCATGATCCTTTCGAAATATGGCGATACCAGGCTTTAAGGTCTCCGGGGCAATCTCTAAGGATCTTTAGATGGAATAAAACGTAAAATGAGTGCAAAGAACAAACATTATGGATGTACTAAATGACAATTAATATATATACATTATTGCTAATTATTAGAAATACCTGTGAGTCTTTTATGAATGTATGTGCTTTCTTAATAACATGGCTATATTCGTTCAGAAGGCCAGTTGACATAACAGCTTGAACAGCAAATGCTGTTTCCCACAAATTGCATCCACTAAAAAGCTGCAGTTCATGAATAAGTTGTTAGAAAACGAGACGAAACAATCCAAAAATGACATAGATAATAATCTATAAATGAATATGCTTGTGGAGTATAAAACCTATTAAATGTTGTAGACATTATTAGAGAAATGCTTACTTAAGCTCCCTCCCTCAATAATTTCTATAGTAGTCACTCTGTTTACTCTGCTTTTACTGACATGTGGGCCAAGCAATACCCTTATCACCTTGCCTGCTAAAATATTGTATTTTTTTTTTTCAAAAACCTCCTTATGACTATTGAATCCTTGATAGTTTATACATTCCTTTTCATTTGCTCATAGTTCACATGAGTTATGTGAAAAGTCGACATCACTTATTTTGCAAACTAGTTTACAAAGCAACCCAATGATATTGCTTTCTTCCATACATCGAATAAATTATGCACATCCTTCATGTTTAATATTTAAATATTTATGCACGATTTTGTAACAAGTTAAGTTATTTATATAATGCCTTAATACGACTGAAACATACAACATTAACATATTCCCCTCTATGATTTACAAATGGTTCCTCCTTGTAAATTGAAAATTCATATGATCTTGCTTTAGAAAACGTTCTTTGGATGATTTAATAACTATGATACTTCTTAAATCGCCTATAAAATAAATGTTTACTATAAAATGTTTTCATCTATGTCAAGTTGCATTAGATATCTCATTGTAACTTCCATAATCACCATTTTATTTTGATGTTAATCTTCATATATTGATGTTTTCACTTATAAGATGTTAATGGGAATCACACTAGCAATGCAAGTGTCCTCTAGTCATCAGCAATTTGAACCCAAATGTTTGGTCAGTTTCTCACGAATATAACAAAGATGAACAAGCATGAACTAAAGAAAGAATATGTGCTTAAAAAAGGTCTAACCTTCAGTTTCATGCCATCTTCAGCGATCCATAGATAATCATCTATTCTTGGAAGGTGCATCTTGAATGCCTTTGAATCAGGATCTTCCACCCAACAACAAAGCATATTTAGCACCTAGTTCATGACAGATTTGGCAAAATCAGGGCGATTTGTTGACAATATCATAACCAGTACATGAATGATAAGAAAATAATCTAAGTATCTAGAAAACAATAAATAGGTTTAGACTTGTTTGATGTCTAAACATACAAATGTCATTGAGCCTCCTAGGAAGTAGGCAAGAGAACCTTCTGCACAAAGATAGCCATCTCAAGATGGGCACAAATCGACACTTAAGAACATGACTTGGCAGGATGCCTCTAATGAATATAAATTCTTTCAAGTGTGTGATCATAAATTAAGATCTCTGTCTTGAGCCAAAAAAAAAAACATATGTAGAAGCCATCAGGGTTACCTTGTTTATTGCGGTGCTGCAAATGTATTGAGTATTCTCATCTTCATAATGAATATGTTCTAGGACAGTCTTCAGGGCTTTTTCCCTAAGTTTGTTACCGGGCCAATGCATGAAAACTGGTTCCACAAAATGATGAAGATACGTCCATAGAATATCTTGTACCAGTGGATGGGAATTATAAAGATCTTCCTGCAACAAGACAATAACGAAAAACCTGGCTCGTAAATAAGCATGAATGTAATCTATGCACGCCTTGATCAGAATATACACATATGCCAAACTCATTTGTTCGATGAGCTCATATTTCTACTTGTATCAAAACAAATATCAGGGAATTCTTAGTATAAATTGGTAGTGGCATCTTACTGACCTTTGCACATTGCGTCCGAGCAACATTCCAATTTATTTTGGAATATGTAAGAGTATATAGCTCCTCTCTAAGCGACAAGACTGTCTGCGTAATAGGACCCACAAATCTCTTCCCGTACAAATAACACATAGGCAACAGAATCGTCCGACAGAGAGAGTGAAACTTACCTATATAAAAGGTGGAAATACATGATAAGCTTGAACACTTCATAAGAAACAGAAGCTTTCATTTCGAGAAACTAAGCATTTGACAATGTGAGTGAGTCAGAGACCTGGATGAATTGGGAAAGAGTCTGGGAGTAACCACATCTCGGGAGACAGTGGATTATTACCATACCAATCATAGACTCCAAGTATCTAAAAAGTATAAAAAAGAACGGCTATTAACTATTTGAATTTGATACCTAGTATGTATGTACTTTGTAACCCATTTCTAAAATTTACACAAAAAAGGAGGGAATGGCTTTACCGAGAGCCAAAATTTTCCCCATGATGGCACGGCAACTGCACTGCCATGGTCAATGATCCACTTTCTACCTCTCTCCACTGCGCCATCACCGCCTTGAGGTCCTTCACCGAGCAATCTCAAAGCAACATATGCCAAAACCGAACCAAGCATGGTGCTGTCGCCCTCGATATGAATGCCCCAACCGCCATCTTCGTTCTGCACTACATAACTTAACCTCGTAAAATATAAGCATCCACAAGAACCAACACAAGCAGAGTACCAAACTGAAGTTATTCATACCTGGTGATTATAGAAATAATGGCAAATTTCCCGTACATGTTCTTCGGACAGAACAACCTCCAGTTCTCCAGTGATTAGCAATGCTATGATCTGCATCGATCGTAAATAAATATAATTAACTAGGTGAATTTAAGTAGCTGCAACATTGCCAAGTTGGTAACAGTTAATGTTCAGAAGGAATCAATCACTGGAAAGATAATATTCCTCGGAATTAAATAACAGTGATGAATTAATTAATTACCAATGGACACATAAAAATTGTCGGACCACCGTAATCCCCAGGCCAATGTCCATCATGAGCTTGAAGAGTCGAGAAACGACTAATGGCTCTTCGCAGGCTGGTAGTTACAGCCTCCTCTGTAACATTTTCATGCTCCTCTAACTTTATTTGTGGAAGATCCAGTTCAAGTGGATTTTCCTTGGCAAACTACAAGTAAGAATTGATGAAGAGTAAAAGTTTAAACTTAAGATCCAATTTAAGTGATCAACTTAAGCAAGATGATCACATAACTACTGCATTCTTCGATATTTGATGAACAGAAAAATCTTAAGTTTCATAATTTCATAGACAATTGGCAGTTACCCAAAAGAATGTATATATTTTTTTATTTTTTATTTTTTACCCAAAAGAATGTATATATATATATATATATATATATATATATATATATATATATATATATATATAATCCATGCATTTGCTTTCCTCGAGAGGAAATATATTAGTCTAATAAAATTAAGAGATGCACTTAATTTAATATTGCCAACAGCTCATAGGTGTTGGAAAAGATAAGATCATAGACATTGGACTAAAGTATTTTTAACTCATCCATGTTGGGAAAGATACGAGCATAGGCATTTTGACTACTGAAAATTATCTTAAGAATCATTCAGGAAAAGTATTTCCTAATGTCTTTCTAAATGATCTTCTAGTTCGCGGAAAAGAATGGAAATGAACTCAATTTTTTTTGTTCTTTTCTTTCCTTTGGAAAATTACAATTCACATTATTTTTTCTTTCTGGTGTTTGAAAACGTCATGAAGATTGAGAGGAAAAGTGACTATTTAGGGTGGATGGGAAACTATTTTCCTCTTTTTTTCTTGGAATCATCTGTCCTTTCCTTTCCTTTCCTTTCCTTTTTGTATCCAAACACAGAATATATATATATATATATATATATATATATATATATATATATATATATATATATATAATTTTTTTTTTTTTTTCATGCTCCTGATTTTGGGAACCAAATGTGGCCTAGGAGTCACTATGATAGATTATTTTAATGGTATCTCCAAAACTATGAATATTTTAATTATATGGAAATCATAACTTTACATAAATATTGTTTTTCTCCTCCATGGAAAAAAAAATGTAAAGACTTGTTTTTCAAAAAAAAAAAAAAAATTCTTACTTAATTGTGGGTCCTAGAGCAGCAGAAGATGGTCATGGTATAGTCCATAACTAGTTTGTCCATCTTATGTTTCGACTCTAGTTGCATTTATGGCAATCTTAAAACAGTTCATGTCCATCAATGATTAAAATGGTCTGTTTCTGCATAAAGTTATATAGGCTTGTTATAATTGGTACAAGGGTTCTATCGGAATCGGCGTTGGACACTGGTATCCGCAATATCGTTAGTATCGACTATTCCGGATCAGAATATCGAATTTTTTGGTATCGAAAAACAAATAATTACTAATAAATTATTAAAATTTTAGAATTATATATATATATATAACTTTTAGTAATTGGAATTAAATTAAATAATAGTCATCCTTGTTGATTGACTTATCTGTGTGATAGATAAGTTTTTTTCTTTTATATGTTTTTACATTCTTGTTGATTGTCCTTTTTCGTTCAATTTTCTTCTTCAAATTAACTGAAAAAGGGACCTGATGTCGGTATCGGTCAATATATGTATTGTTCGGCATCAATTGGGACATGACAAATCTTATAGGTATCGTCCGCATCAAATCAGTATCGCAAACTATGATTGATATTTGTTTCCGTAAATGCGATGAATTTGAATCCACCAACCAACAGTGTTTTGGCCGGTCCTTGAAAGCATACTCCCATTCACAATAGGAGCACATGCCAAGCTGGATACAACATGAGTTCAAAAGATCTATTGCTTGAATTGGGTCATGACTTCAGAATAGATATCAGTAATCTATGTACAAGGAAACCAACAGCTACTGTTAGATTCATAATATATATTATCCGGCCATGTGTTCCAATTTGGGCCCTCTCTTGTGGGCCGTTTGGGCAGTAACAGAATTGAGCTAACAATAGGAGAGAACACATATATGGAAAATAAATTTATTTTAGGGAATTATTTTAGAGTAATGTTATGCTTACAACCAATTTTGGTTGTAAGTTTTACAACCGCCTACGTGGCATCCTTTGATTGGAGGAGAGGGGGGACCGGGTAGAACCATGTTAGACCATCTCCAATGGGGGTTTCTATCTTCCCTATTTCTATGGAAGAAATCTATTTTAGAAAAAATTTCTTCCAATGGTGATTTCTATCACCATTTCTATCCTAGGTGGCAATGATGTAGGATGAAAACTTTCTAGGAGGGCATAGAAATTCTCCTATCTCTCATGACAATTATTATTGGGCCCCACACCATTAAATTGGTCCTTTTACTATGTGACACATATGATAGAAATGGAGAACCATTGGAGAGTATTTTTGTATGTCTACAATTTCTATGTAGAAACTCTTCCAACTAGGATAGAAATCTCATTAAAGTACCATGCCAAGTAGGATAAGAACTCAATTTTAGAAATCACCATTGGAGATGGTCTTAGAGCATCTCCAACCCTATTGTCTTGTTAAGTGTTGTGAGTCTTAGGTGGCTCCTATGTGGCATGAGCCACAAGACAATGTCTTGTTTATGTGGCAAAATTATATCTCAAAAGACAATGAGATAGAAAAACTCTCTCCAATGCAAAAGTATTGAGGAGACAATAAAAAGTATTTTTTTTCCAACTTCCAAGGCAACTCCTCCACTTCTTCAACTTTTTTGTAAATATTTCTATTCATAATTGATGATGTGGAGGTAAAGTCATTGTGAAGTGCATTGTCTAGATCTAGACAACCAACTACACATTCTCCTTGCCATGTCATTGCCATGTCAACTTCATGTTTTACTCTACATTTGCATTGGAGAAGAATTTTTGGAATGAAAGTTTGTCATTCCTATGTGGCAACCATTTTTTCTAAACTCATAATAGGGTTGGAGATGCTCTTAGCAGGGGTTGGGTGTGAATAGTAAGAAAGTTGTAAATTTTTGATAATAAACTTAGCATTTTCCATTATTTTAATAGTATCAAAAGTTATGCTACGTTTAGAAGTGAAAAAAAATTGATAGTCCTGAATATGCACACAACTGAATATGCACACATTTTTCATATTATGTTACCTGCATTCTCATGGGTAGATCAGCGCTCTGCTTCATCCTGAACCGATTTTCGGTGAAAGCTCGCCGTGCCTTCTCGAGCTCCTCCCTCTCCTCCGGCGTCCCGAGCTCCGGGTCGAACTCCCAGGCTTGTCTTCCGACGAAGTTATTAGTAGAGATCATGAGAGCACCTCCTCCCTCGGAAATCTTCAGCTTCCACATTGCGCTATATGTATGTTAGGGTCTTACACTACTACTTCTCCGGGCTTGTTTCTTCCTCTCTCAGTCACCAAGTAGCAATGCTGATGCTGAAGGTGATAATGTTCCGTCTTTATAAGGTAGTATTGCTGCCCCCATGATGCAAAGCAGAAGATACGGGTCCTATATTGGGGCCATTATTATTAAGGCCCTACACCTACACGGCTCGTATAAGAATAACAATTGTTTTCATGGCATGCTACACGTTTCTGTTTGTTTTTATTTCATTTTGGCTAATTTGCATAAAAGTGCCATATATGTTTCGATTTCGTTTTCACGTCCTTCATTTTTATCATTTTAATATCGTCAACATGTCCTGCCACCACCGTTCATTCTCTAGCCACCGCAGCCTCCCTGAGTGGACAGGGCCGATTTTGTGAGAGTACAATGGGTGTGACCGTAATAGGTCTCCCAAATTTATAAACCTTCTTAAAAAATATATGTATATTATATATCATTTTTTTATATAATTACATATAGAAAAATGATACTAAAATCAAACTTGTGATCCATATTTAGTAAAGTCTTTGTTACAATCACTATTATGCAGGCCTGACCATTCTAGAAAACTTAAAAATATAATTATAGGATAATTAATGATAGTCCATATATCCCCCAAACGGCTCCCTTTCTAATTCTTTCTTTTAGAGATTAAAAAGAGCGATCTAGAGAAGTCTAAATTATACTTGCCACTAAAGGGTCAAAGTGGAGATTTGGAGGACTGCGTGTATTGAGGTATGATTGTTTGTTTAGTCGAATAGTATTTCAATTGTAAGATATTTTGTAGAATAACTTTTTCTTTTATGTTGTTAATTTTGGATAATTTAATTTCTATTTTTTTTTTATTAGAAGAACAAAATTATATGAATAAGTCTCCATTTATTTTCCACACAGGTCTAGTCGTCAATCAATCCAACCTCTTGAACGCTTGTTGTATCACCTCTGAAGGGAATTTTTTTTCAATAAATGGTGATTAGAAACAATTGTTGATTGTGAGATCTAGTTGAACCTAGCCCACTAGAAAAAATAACCTCACTACAGTTACCACTTGGGCTAACACACCATATGTATACAAGTGAATAAATAAAAATAATTATTAAAATATGCAGGCATGGGATTGTCCCAAAATGGGATAACATGAGTGGCTCATTATTGGACTAACCCTAACAATCGTTCAAATATTTCAATACTGAGTATTCCCTATAGTCACTATATGTCATATATTAATTAAAATAGATGTCGCTTATGATTTGAATATTCCCGTATGGGGTGGGAAGTATAGTACGATACAGAGTAGACTAAGTCTTGAATTTAGTATCATTGATACATATAGTTCTCTTCACTCACACAAATTTGTCAACTGTCTTTGATCACACGTTAAAGACCATGTGCCGACTTGAATTTTGTGTATGTATTTGGGTGTCTACAAGTTCTTTTAAGACTGCTACATCTTTGTTCATACACATAGGTGAATTATTTTTCTTTGAGAGTTTAATTTTTTTTTCTTCTATTATTAGGCTGCATATCCACTTTACGGTACTACACCGCTATGATATAGGTCGAACATGAGATCTTACTCATGTGGAAATGTAGCATGAGGTCATGGCCTCTTGTAGTGTCCTTCTACATCTCTATCTTTCTCCCTCAACATGAGGCTATCTGTCTCTTTGCAGTGCTACATCACTATGACATGAACTAAAGACGAAAAGGAACCAAAGATAAGGTCTCACTACGTACTTCATGCGATATTACGCTACTGTAGCATGAGGTATTGGCCTCTTGTAGTACTATGCTACATGTGATTCCTGTCAAGCACACAAAGCATATCAAATGCTCAAGAAATTATTAAGGCTTAAAGCCAACATCATATTCAGAAATATATATATATATATATATATATATATATATATATATATATATATATATATATATATTAAAAAAATATCAAACAGAATTTTTAACTTTTGTTTTTTAAATTATTTTTCAGATAAAAGTAACCAAACCCAAAATCAGAATATCTACACTCAAAAAACAATTTTATAACTTAATTTTTTAGAAAATTGTTTTCACAACTAAATTTTAGAAACATATTCAAAGTGGCCCTTAGTCTATCCCAAAAATTCTACTGACTAGCGAAATCTTTTTTCTACTTGAAATTTTTTCAAACTTATTTTTCTGGTACTAATACATTAAAATATGACTAATGTATTTAAAATATATTAGAAAAAGATTCTGTTAAATATAACCTCTCTCTCTTGAATGCGTGCCATTGACTATTCGTTTAGCAACTACATGAATCACGTTGTCACGTGGAATGGGATCTAGAACAGCTGATGTTGGACTCCCTCATCTGTCTCCATGTGAACAAAATCTAATTGGATTAAATTAATTTAATGTGTAGTTTTGATTCCTCTCTCGTTGCAACGTAGTTTCCGATCCCATGTGTTTCACATGTTTAGGCAAAATTAAAGAGTGAAAAAAAAAAAAAAAAAAAAGGAGAGTAACGTAGTACAGCACCATAATGAGTACCTTATCTATGAGCCTATTTTGCCATCCATCAAAATTTGTGTCATGTGTATCACACAAATTTTTTGACACAAATTTTTTATGGAAAAAGCTTTTTTGCCCACAGTGTTTGATGGAAAAAGCTTTTTTATCCGCAGACGGGCCAGTCCGTCCGTCTACATGACACTTTTTCATTGGGCTCCTCCTGTTAGTATGAGACCCACGTCGTTGACCTATAAATGAAGAAGTGCCACGTGACGGACGAACTGGCCCGCCCGCAAGCCAAGTAGCAGGGTTCATTTTTTATGGGGGATCAAAAATGAGTTCGACTACACACTCTCAAATAAAAGCTCATATAGGATAAAGTGCAAAAAAAATCCTCGTTAGGTTTTCGTTTTTTGCACTAAAAGACCATATGCTCTTAAAATTCCTAAAAGTATAAAATCTGCTCATTTTGTCCCATTTTCGTAAATGTTGTTAAGTGGGGTATGTAATGACCATTTTATTCCTCCCACTTCCCCCCCCCCCCCCCCCCCCCCTCCTCTCCGGTGGTGCGGGAAGGAGGAGGAGGGGGCGGAGAGGAGACGCAGGGAGGAGGAGGAGGAGGAGGAGGAGAGGGGGCTGAGGGGGCGGGGAGGAGGGAGCTGGCCGGAGTGAGTAGGGGGGCAGGGAGGAGGAGGAGGGGGGCTGGCTGGAGTGAGGAGGGGGGCTGGGGGGGACGGGGAGGAGGAGGAGGCACTACCAAAACAAGTCATATTGGCAACGACATTAGCGACTCCGGTTAAATACATCGCTATTTTTTGTGTATTTAGCGACGTATCAAAGTGACTTTGCTGAACGTCGTATTCAGCGACGTTTAGCGACTGATAGCGACTAGCATTATGGTTTGGAAAGAACAAGTCGCGGTTTAGTCGCAGAACGTCGCTGATTGATTTTATTCAGCGACGTTTTGTGACTCTTACTCCAGTACGTCGCAAGTTTATTAGTTAACAGCGACGTTTAGCGACGTCTTTATAAGACGTTGCTAAAATCTTTTATATAGTGTGCTGGGAACCGATCGAATTTATTTTCTTTCCCCCAAAATTTTCGATCTCCCGCACGTCTCGAGCCTCAAATCTCTCTCCCCCTCCCCCTCTTGTCTCCAGCGACCTCCTCCACACCCCCCCCTCCCCCCGTCTCCGGCGACCCCTAGCGGGGCTGGCCGGAGTAAGGAGGGGGGTTGGCCCAAGTGAGGAGGGCTGAGGGGGACGGGGAGGAGGAGGAGAGGGGGCTGAGGAGGGGGGGAGGGGGTGGCCGGAGTGAGGAGGGGGCTGGTCGGAGAGAGGAAGAGGGCTGAGGGTGGCAGGGAGGAGGAGGAGGTGGGGCTGGCTGGAGTGAGGAGGGGGGCTAAGGGGGAGGAGAAGAAGGGGGGTTGGTGGGAAAGGGGGGTAGTTTAGGTATTATTAATTTTTTAAATGTCATTAACGGTCAAGCTAACGGTCAACAGACGGTAAGGAACTTTTCGAACAAGTCCGCGGGGGTCTTTATTTGTTAAATTTGACTAAAAGGTCTTTCTAAGCAAAAGGTACAAATTTAATGAGAGATTTTTTTGCAATTTACCCGCTCAAATAAAAACTTTCAATATTGTGATAACAGGAACTCAAGGGTTCCTAATTTTTAAAATTCGCCCATAAAATGTTGCTGGATTACATGTATTTTCTCTCTTATTTTTTTACGGACCTAAGCAAAAAAAGTTAAGGGACTAAATAGGCAAATCTGTCGACATATCATCACTATATAAGTTCCTATTTGAATTTGTGTAGTCCAAACTCCCTTAACTATAGTTGATTGACACTCCCTTAACTATAGTTGATTGACGGGTAGTTTTTATTGGTTTTGAATTGGTGGTGTGAGTTTCAGAGTACTATTTTACTTGGACAATAATGTTGTTTCTAACTTTTGAATTTAACCAAAAATTTAAAGAATTTTGAAAATTATGGAAATTCTCCAAGTTTTTTATTTGGTAGAAAGAAAATTGAAAAAAACTTGAGCTTGTACCACAAAAGCGTTAAGTTTTTTGAAATTCTTTGACTAAGTTCTACATCAAAATATAGTAATTTGGAAAACTTAAATCTAGTGAGAGAGAATAGGAATCCCAAATTACAATTATATATATATATATATATATATATATATATATATATATATAGAGAGAGAGAGAGAGAGAGAGAGAGAGAGAGCGAGAGAGAGAGAGAGAGAGAGAGAGAGAGTGTGTGTGTGTGTGTGTGTGTGTGTGTTATAGCTATTGATATTTAGGAAAATGATGAGAGATTGAAAATAATGGATCCAATTAAATATAATGGTTGAAATGGAAAAAATTTCTGGGGTATTTTGTTATCACGAGAAACTTTGAAGTTGGAAAAAATTTGCTTTACAAGATGTGTTGTTCCACAAGTGCGTTGTTCTCTAAATTCGATAAATTCGTCACAGAACTCATCTTTAATTTTGTTATTGCATCATTCTATCTTATTAGAGATTTTGTGATGTATCAATAACTTTTGTTTGCAATCAAACTTCTTTTGACAAGATTTCATATTATTCTTTGTGAGAACTAAGCGTGTTTTTGTTGCTTGAAAGTAGCTTTAAAATTGGAAGAATTTTTCTATCTCAACCATCCAACTCAACTTTTCTTGTTTTGTTGGGAGACAAGATGTTGTATAGAAACTGCAAAAGAGTACAAATCAGAATGGGGGCGCAGTTCATGTCGGCCACATAATGTATGTTTTTTTGAAAATTTTCGTTGGAAGCATTAAATTTTAGCACAATTTCATTAAGAGCATCAAGTTTCGAAAAATGACAATCAAAATATTAAAATGTCCTTAAAAAAGGCATTCTATAAAAAAAAAAAAAAAAAAAAAAATATACAAAACGCTATAGGATGGACGTTCTCCTCAAGTTAGAGTTTTTATTTTGCAATATGATCCACTATAATACATTTTTTACACTATGGTCATTTAACCATAGTAATTAGTAAAATTATTTTATTTATCATTATTTTTTTCATAATATTCAGTCAAAAAAATATAAGAGATATTTAGACTTTGGATTTTGAATAAATTAGGATATTTATGTTTAGTTTAGTGTTTGGGTCTCCAATAAGTAATTTTCAGAAATAAATTTGTCTGGTAATATCGGGACATAAAATATAAATATCTCTTTCTTTGCCATGAGATGATTTAACAACTTATTTAGGAATAGAAATGGGCTTTTATTGGGTAAGTGGGGTTACAATTGCCCATTCCTGCATCAATACTTAGGCCTAAAAGCAGTTGACATTTGTCTTAATCTATTGTGCCATAGCTCAAGAGAGTAGCCAGAAATATATACTTTATTGATACATCCATCTGAAGTTACAATTTGAAGTTTGAACATTCCTTCGGTACAAAAAGTTTTTTCCGGAGTATGTTCCTTTGTAGTATATCACTATCTGGCCTGCATTAATGTCCATCCTTAAGCCTACGTTGCATAGCAGACTCCCACAGATTATATTATTGATAATGAAGGTTACATGCTTCACGTTCTCCAGGGTAAGTATCTTCTCCGAAGTCAGTTTCAACACCACAATTTCGATCCCCGTAACTTCAACTTGGGATTTGTTCGCCATCAAAACCTTCTTAAAAGTAGGTTCATACGTAGTGAACAACTCCTTTGCACACACGTGGCAAGATGTACTTGTGTCCATCCACTAGTCTGTGTCCATGCCATATGAGTCAACTTGCCCATTCATAGAAACCAAGTTAAGCTTACCTTGCTCTTTCGATTTTTGTTTGTGCTTGGATCTGCAGTTCTTCTTGAAGCGGTCCTTCTTATCACAGTTGTACCAAGCCCCATCGTTGGCGCATAGGCACTGGGCGCGTAGGCACTTTTGCGTAGGCGAGTAGGCACGCGGAGCTGCATGTAGCTGCGTTTTCATACGAAAATACTTGTGTGTTATACAGAAATGGGTTGCTCCTGGAGCGTAACTGTAATTTATTAGGGATTACTGTTGTAACCGCCCACTTAATCGGGAGTTATACTCCGAATTTAATCCCTATTAATAGAGGTAGTGTGCTGCTTAGGGGGGGTTGCTCCCCTATGTAAACATAATTTTTTCTTCTTGCAAAAGAACAAGTGATTATATGCTACGAGAGGAGAGTTAGTAGCAGTCATTCTAAGCAACAAAGTGTTGTCCGTGCATGCTAAGGAGTCTAGTTCGTGATGTCCGTGCAAGAGTGACAAGTGAATGTTCCAGAAATTCGTGTTTCAGAACTTGTTGGTTCCAGAAAGCAAATCGATGGAATAAGATTGAATCTTGCTTTAAGCAAATCGATGGAACAAGATTAAATCTTTAAAAAAAAATTAACAAGAAGTTAATAGCTATAGTGTTGCAATTTTTGCTACTTTTACATTTCTAGAACTTGTAATCTTCATTTTCATTGTTGTGTCGTTGTAACAAGTCAAAAAAATTATTTTCTATGTACTTTGTAGGATCTTGTAACCGTGGGAATAACATTTTCTTTGTTACGTTTGATTTCTGAGACAGTTGTTGTGATTGATTGAACATTGTTGGTTGATCTTCATGTATATCCTAACAATTTTTTTTTTACATATGTGTTATCTACATACAAAAAATGCATATGACTATGGAGATTTTTGATACTATAAGAAGTGAAAATTGTACCTGACTATGGGAATTTATAATACTTCTTGTAGATTCTTCTGTTGCTTTAGTCTCTTCTAGTCGTCATCATTGTGGATGTTATCTTGGTTACTGTATGCACTTATTTCCAACTTCATTTTATTTGTTGGTGTTACTTCATTTGGGCTCTCCCTCTCAACTACTGAAATTTGTGTGGCAACATGTCCAATAAGATGTTTAATGTGAATTAGGTCTACATTTAAGGTTGTGTTGATCATTAAGATGTTCAACAAATAGGTCCACAATATTGACCTTAGTCTGCTACTTGTAAAGATCCCTAGGACTTTCTCATTAGTGTATAAAAGTACAAGACAATTTTCCATGTTATTAATTTGGTAGAATATTCTACATGGACCATTCTACCCTAACTCTCTTACACATCCAAATAATTCTTGGAGAAACATTGTATCCAAGTCAATGTTACTCTCTATACTCTCAACTCCACCCATATATCTCCTCCAATAGTAAAGTGACCATCATGGTCCATGGTAGTCTCAAAGCACTACAAATAAAGAAAGAAAACAATTGTTAAACAAGTTTTTGTGTTATTAAACAAATATTATAAGTATTCCCCATATATAAAAATAAACACTACATGTGCATGTGGTCTCCAAGTGATAAAACAAACACTGCATTTGGTTCCCAAGTGTTAAACAAGTGTTGGATCACTTGTGGGTTTGATCACCCACCAACCCCACACAATTTAGATGGTACACCTTTTTTTTATCAAGATTTAGTAATTGAAATATGGTCTAATGTATAATGCTTACATGCTTATTATCAATGTAATATGTGTTATATATATATATTATTATCACTATTCATGTATAATTGGTACTATTTTAGTTTGAGAATGATATAAGTACATAAGTTTATTGCCCAGGAAAAAGGATAGAGTTAGGCTCATGATCTTTTGGCCCGATTTATTTTTGGTTCGGGTTTGCATACCAGCTAGTCCGATACAAATCTAGTCAAAAACTTGAACCATTATAGATTATTTACCCAATCATAAACAAAGTGATAAACTGGTTTTGGAAAATTTTGATAACGTTGGTTGGTGGTACCTAAAATTGAACTTCGCACCTTCTCTTCACCCCCTTTCACCTTCCTTGGACCTTTCGCATAGTAACGAGGACAACAAACATATTTTGATCATATTAATAAGTTATTTTATTTTATATGTTTTGTGGACAACAAGAGGAAATTCGAACCATGTCCATCCCCACGGGACCCTCCGGTGGTCCCGATGGGCTACACCCCAAGGGCAGGTTTGATTGTATTGTAAATTTCATATATTTTGTGGGTTTGCTTGCATTATAATTTTGTGATCGTATAAGAAAAAAAAATCTTTAACATAGTTGACTCGGCCCAAAGCCCGAAGGACCGAGCTAGAGCCTTTTGTAAAACTACGCGCAGACCGGGACCAAATTTTGACTCGAATTATTCTAGGGCTGAAGTTGGTTCTCGAGCAACAAACATTCCGACCCATGTGAATGTGAAACTCTATTTGGGTATGAGAAAACAATATTTGGGTGGGTATTACAAAATAAAAGAAGCAATACAATTGAGAAAATTCCTAAGGAAATGATTTACTTTACCAAATAAATGGGACGTTGTTGCTAGATGTTCTTCGGAGAACAAGGGCAGACTGAGCTGATGAGTAGAGTAGAGTATTTGCTGTTAGCTACATCGCAAATTCACCTCCCAATTGTAAGATCAGGTTTGCAGGAAGAAAAAACTCCTAGAGAACAAGGGAGAAAACTTTGATACAAATTTTGATATCTCCTTTGTATGACAAGTGGACTCCTCTCTCACTTCGTCACACGTGTGAACATAAAATTTTAGAATAGATCCACTTATCATACAAAAAAGGTATCAAAATTTTGATACCTCCTTTTGTATTAAAGTTTTACTCGAAAACAAAGAAATGTCAAGGCTTGTAGTATATCAGAAAAAAGAAAGATAACAAAATCATCACTTACATTACGTAATAAACACGTGTTTTCTTTCCTTTGAAAAAATTATCGATTTTTCTTTCTGGTGTTTAAAAATGACAAGAAATTAGAAAAAAAAAAAGAATTCTTAAAGTTGGAAAAGTGAAACCTTGTTTGGATGAATAGAACCATTTTTCTTCGAACCAAACAAGATCTTTATAGTACTCTTCTTTTGGACATGCCAAAGAGAATCATTGGAACATTTTATCTTCATCACCAGGCCAAAGCCAGCGGCCAAAATGTGAGAAAAAAAAAATTTTGAACACAAATTGAAGTCGCACAACAATTCGTACCCAAATGTCGGAACATTATGGACTGACTGTTCAGTTACATACAAGCTTTATATAACTTACAAAATTTACACATCATACAACACAAACTCTGGCTGCAAGTCCTTTGCAAGATATAGCTTCAGAGTCGAATATGCGGGATATTGAGAGAAATTTAATGTATCATTTCTGTAATGTATCAAAAAAATTAGTTTGACTCGATTTCATGATTGAACGATCATTTAGGTAGTTCTCTGATCAGTTACTTTGCGAGGCCGGGACTTGTTCATGTTTTCTCTTGCTGCTTTCAGGCCCCCTTCTTCGTCTTTACCAATTGGATTTCCATTTTTGGTAGAAGTCTGGAGCTGGTTGCCAACTTTATAGCTACCCAAACTGTGACGGTTTACCCTACCACATGCTTCGTTTTTGTTGTTGTTATTGTTCTCTCCTCGGAGTTGATTGGTAGTATCGCCACAGCTTTTCCTTCGGCCAAGTTTTGGTGATTTTGCACGAGTTGGTGGCAGCTTTCATCAAAGAGGTAAAAATGGTAAGAATGCAGCCTACACAAAATTCTTATGTTATACCACCGGTCCACCATATCATCATTTCCCGTATTAGAACGTATGTTAATCTAACTCAAGATGCAAACATATCTTACTGGACTAAAAGGCAAATACAATCTTTAATGACTTAAAGCCGAGTTCTGGACAGCAAGAAAAACCCCCACATCACGGGAAATATCAAATGATAAATCCTCTAATTAATTGTTAAAATTCAACCACCATGACTATTGGAAAAGTAGTGAAACAATGAACCGAAGTCTACTGACATCGTTTACACGACTTTTATTCTAAAGAGAGTGCCTTTCTGATGCCAAAACAGTAGGAAAGTTGCAAACATACAAGAAGCATTCAAATATATGCATTGTCAATTCTCAGATCACTTTGATATTCAGTAAAATCATTGGGTGGTCATCAAAATCACAAGAAGATTAGGAAAAAAAAAAAAAAGGTAGATGACTAGCCAATCTTTTTGTTTCCAAACTGAAACCAGTTTGCAGTTGCCCTACGTCAGTTAACTTTCTTGTTATAACCTAAACATGGAAATAACAGTCATTCGCCTCAATCAGGCATTTAAATTGAATGTACCAAGAAATGAAAAATTGTTCAAGCCCAATAAAAACACAACAGAAAAGTTGAAGCCGATAAAGAAAATGCAGATTGTTGAGAGTCCTAACCAGGAAAAATGAATACAGAATACCTTTTTCAGTTCAACCTTAGGAGGGGGGGGCCTCATGATAGAAGCTTGGAATAGGTGTGGCCTTAAAAGTCAAGCTCTTCCTAAGCTGTTTTAAAGCAGCTTCACGTTCTTCCTGCAGAAAAGAGCATAAATTACAAGATTCTCAGTATCAGTATCGGTATCGATATCAGACCCTTCCTTGAGTATCGGGATCGGCAGTATTGGCAATTTCGGATCGGAGATCTGATTTTTTTGGTATCGGAAAATAAATAATTATTAATAAATTATTAAAATTTTAGGGGGAAAAAACATATTTTATGCATTTGGACGTAATTTTGAAGTATTTTCCGTATTGTTTCTTAGTAGTTTTGAAATTGAATTTAATACTAGTCAACCTTGTTGTGATAAACATTTTTTCTTTATTTACATTCTTTTACACCCTTATTTATTGGTCTTTTCGTTTAATTTTCTCTATCGAATTGACTGGAAAAGAGACCCCAAACATCGGTATCGGTCACTATCAGTCGGTATCAGATTGGCACATGCCAAACCGTATCGATATCGGATCGATATGGGCCGATAATGCAAACTATGATAAATTGGTGAAAGCTTTTCAGGTAGAAATGATAATTTTACAAGAAACTGCAGAATTTTGGCAGAAAGTATGGAGACTATTGTAATTGTCTGTAGCTAAAGATTAATCTACATAAAAGAATTCAAAACTCCCTAACTCATTGCTTTGCTTTACAGGTTAATAACCACTTATACTTGGCACGTAAGTTCAACATGCAGAGGAAATATAGGCTAAATTACAGAATTATATATCTCCAACTTCCATTCTCTTGGCAGTTGGCACAAATACTCCTTAAATTCTATTTACAACATACATACGTATGGATTTTTGTTGCATTTCTGCTAGATACATGTCAATACCGTTCCGTAGGTCATGTGCCAAGCAATTGACCAGTTATATTCTATGACGCTTGTGCCACTTTTAATACTTATATTCCAGACAAGTCCTCTCCCCTCAACGTTGACACCTCTTCCCATCCCTTGCAAATGTCGTACATGTTGCTCATGACAATCCCCATCAATATTTCGTCTAGTCTGCAGCTGTGGTTGCAGCAGCTACTTACGAAATCCCCCTTCAAGCGGAAGGGGTTTGGCGCTAAATTTAAAGCAAAGTAATATATATATATATATATATATATATATATATATATATATATATGCTTGTGTCACTTGTACAAACATGTGAAGGTCAAAGTAGTAACAAGATTCCGATGCCAACTTGAGAACAAATAGTATAATACCATCAATGTACTACTCGTAAAGCATTTCCACAAACATGTGTAGGTCATAGTAGTCGCATCAGGTGTACACTGAGATAGACAATAAGTTATCAATTTCAAGTCGTGAAGCATAAGGTCCAAAAACAGCTGATGCTTATCTGAGGATTAAACATCCAAACAGTGAAAAAATCCTGTGTAGAGTGCAAGTGCAATAGTTGAGAGAAGGAAAGAAAGTGAAGGTCAAAACTTGCTTGAATCGCATGGTCAACAATACTAAGCAACATGGTAACAAGATGGAAGGACAGGAGAACATGTGAGGTCATGTCAGATTGGGAACTGAAACAGTGGGCACGGACGAGGAAGATAGCAATGAAAAGCCTGCGCGAGAGGGTGGGGTGGGGTGGGGGGGGGGGGGGGGGGGGGGGGGGGGGGAAGGGGGGGCGTACTTTGAGTTGGACAAGAAATGTAGACCTTTAATCATAATTCAACATCTAAGTTGGAAACAAGTTTGCATCCACCAGAACTGTAAATGCTTGGGTATTAATTCTCAAATAATCTAAGGCAGTTCATTATTTAGGAAAGTGGACATTTCTCCCACTTGTTTCTATAGCTATTAATGACAACCCAATCCCTAGCCCACCGCTCACCCTCCTGCAACAAAGAGAAAACAATACCTAAAATGAGGAACCGCAAAACTTCGATAAAGATGATATATTTGGACATCTCAAAGATGACTAGTAGAGTCAGTAGACAGTGGAATCTTTGAGCTTATGAGTGGCCAAGAAAATAAAAAACGTGCTCCCTTTAGAAAGTGTTAAAATGAAACATGTCCATAGGATTTATGAAGTATAAATGGTGAAGTAAAACCTCAAAGAATTTTATCAAATGTCAAGGTCTGCTACAGTAATATTCATGGTTTTGCTAAATGACTATTGGGTCCTGTTACAAGCTAACATAGAAATGTGTGCAAAAAAAGATTGGAAATACATGTTGCATCATTGAATGTAAAAATACAAAGGCTACAAGAAAACAAGGTTGAAATAGAGGGTTCAATGTTCGTTGAATTTGTAACTTCAGCATTAATAAGTACTACAAAGTAAGGCTTTGTCTTGTTTGGTTTACACCTAAGGGACTGTTTGGATCGCTGCAAATAGGGAATGAAAGTGTGAAATTGGACAAATTTTGAGCCACACTTTGTGTTTGGTTAAATATAAAAGAGAAGACATGAACTTGGAGTCTTCGTTACTTTCTAGTTCGTGCCCCCTCTTGTCTTATATAAAACGAGGCATACCCACTTTCACACATTTTTTAGTAAAAGTGCATAGAAGTGGCACTTTTGTATTAATTTAATATTAGTTAAACCATTAGTACTAATTTCAAATAAAATAATTAGTACTTATATTAATCAGTTTTTATTTAAAAATTTATTAACCAATTTTTATTTAAAAATTCAATACTAGTTAATATTAAATAAAATAATTAGTTAATACTAATATTAAATAAAATAATTATTTAATACTAATATTAAGTTAAATAATTAATACTAATTATTTAACTAAATACTGCTAATCATTATTAAGTAATTAGTACTAATTTATTTTATTTAACATTAGTAATAAAATATTAGTATTAATTTTTTACTTAATATTAAATGATTAAAAATAAGTAACAATAATGCACAATTGTAAAATTATTTAATATATTATTAATTACTTAATAAAAAATTGCGATATTAATTGTTAATACTTAAATATAAAAAATTAACTAATTATTATTAATAAATTATTATCAATTTAGTTATATAATTAATAGTTTTTGTTATTATTATGACACACTTTTTCACTTTTCCACTTATTTCATATTTAACATCCAAACACCGAGGTATGAATTTGTCCACTTTCTACCGACAAAATATCATGTATCCAAACATTGAAAGTCAATTTCAGCAGACAAGAACTAGCACGAAACTCAAAAGCATACGCATTTCACTTTCAGCAGACAAGACGTCACTTTCATACTTCGTGCGAGTTACACCTATTCAAACAGCCCCTAAGTTCCAAACAGCCTCCAAGTTCCAAACAGCCTCTAAGTGGAAAGTATAAGAACCACAATGTTTAGAAACCAAAGTTTTGTACCTTTGTTCTCGCTTCACATTGGTTTTTCTCTGCCTCCAAAGCTTGATGTTTTTCTTCCAACTTGGTGTAAAACTAACGATGAGAGAACACAAGAATTAAGAATTTTTTTTCCCTGTAAAATCCAACCAATTTTCACAGTGCTACCATAAAAAGATGTCACAAAGACTACCTCTTTTCGCTTCTCTGCACGCTCACTGCATCTAAAAGTAGGGGCCGCTGCCATCGTAATTCTGCCTTTCAGTGTTTTCACAGATGCAGCAGTTCTGTTATTGTTCAGGATAACACCAAAAAATATTTACATTTTAACCATCAAGAAATTTGGAACAAGTTCAGTAAGAGGATACGATGAAGCAACAGAGCAAGAATCTTCTTCATCGGTATGCTTTATATCGTCAATCTGCAAAAAATCCTTGAGGTAAGAGTTGTGTTATGCTGTAATACTGTTAATGTAGCACCTAAAGCCAGTAGCACAGTGTCCTACAAATTAGACTAGCACGATCTTCCTATGCAAAAAACCGATAGTTATACCATACACCCTTCCAGAGGAGAACTAAAAACATCCAAAGAAACAGGCAACGGACGTATCTCGACTGGTCGAAGCGTCAGCGACATTTGCAATGTTCAAAGGATCAGGTGCGTTACTGAAGAAACTACATTTTAGTGGCCAGTTTACATACCTGGTACGTGGAAGTGATGAACATAGCAATTAACTATTGGAGTTGTAGTGAGGGTTGAGGGTATATTACTATTTTAACAGAACGGAAACATGTAAGAGTAATATGATGGAAGAAATTGATTGTTGTTCTAGTGGGGGTGTTTAAGCTTTTTGGAGCACCCAACTAATACTCCAAGCAACCGACACGTTAATAATACAAGAAATACCCCTTTGGTGTGGCCTGTTGGAAGTACCAACACTCTAACTCTTGCCATCTACTTAGACAAGTAGTGACCTACCATCTCACCCTACGAATGGAAGTACATCTAGTTAAGCAGAAAGTGCAAGGAAAAGGTAGATTAGACAGACAATAACAAAAGAGACAGTAGAAAAATAACTGCAGGGAGATACTGGAATAGAGTATAATGAAAAGGTTTGGCTCCGAACAACAGAGTGAATAAAGTACAATAGCAACTTCTATGCTCAGGAGGGGTGGGGGATAAACTGCAAACTTGGCCGCTAGTAACTGAAGGGTTAACATGAAGAAATTAAATGAGGAAGACTTAATACAGTAGGGGCAATGTCTTTTCTTTCTTAGACTAATTAAGTAATAAACCAGGATAAAACCTGCTTAATACCCAACCATATATATATATATATATATATATATATATATATATATATATATTTTTTGGAAAAAGGGTAAATTTTATTCCATCATCTCAATAAGGTTACAACATAGTGATACAAGCCCAACTCAGGGGGACATTACTAGTACATCCGACTCAATGTTATGAAGTATGCCCACCACTGGGGTGGATAGACCCTCATAAATGCGCCGGTTCCTCTCCCTCCAGACATGCCAAACTGACGCAGCAAGTCTCAATCTAGCATGCCTAGCCCAGCTCTGCTCCTTGCCCCTGCAATCACCAATCCACTTAAGGATTTCTCTGAAGTCCCGCTCCCTGCCAACCCCTCCCAAGTGTCTCCGGCACTGCTCTGCCCAGATGCTCCATGCCACATGGCACTGAAAGAACAGGTGCCCAATAGATTCAGGCTCTGTCTCACACAAAACACACTCAGGCTCAGGAACAGAAACCCCGAACCGAAGCAATCTGTCCCGAGTAAGCAACCGGCCCATCACCAGTTTGTATGCAGACAATTGCATCTTCCTGGCGAGCCCCTTCCCCCAGACAAAGTCGTACTCCTCAATATCATCGAAGTGGGGGCGGACAAGGTCGTAGCAGCTGCTAAATCTGAACTCCCCAGCACCCTCCGAGCGGCCGGGAGGGGCCCACATCCAGACATCAGACAGTGCCGTAGGAGTGATCTGCACCTGTCTGATCTCCTCAACTAACGCAGCAGTGAATCGATACTCCTCAGGCCTCCAGATCCCACCACGTATGATGTGCCTACACGTCAGACCTCTGTATGCCACGCCGTCCCTCTGGGGCCCCAGAATCTCCAGGAGAGACTGACCTGAGATCCACGGATCGAGCCATAGATCCGTCTCCCCTCCCTCCCTCATCCTCCTCCGCAAAGCCGTCCGAAGAACAGGACGAGTCCTCAGGATATGCTTGAAAGACACAGAGAAGTTGTTGTCAATTTCACATACCCAGAAGTTTCTGCCCCGGAGATACCGACTAGTCATCCAGGCCGACCATAGAGAATCACCCTGAAGGAACCTCCATGCCAGCTTGATCCCCGCCGCCTCCCTGACAGAAACAAGTGATCGCAGACCCACACCTCCCTCTTTCTTAGGCCGACAGAGCTGCTCCCAGGAGATGGCGTGTATCCCCCCATGCCAAATGAACTTGGCACATATGCTCTCAATCTTTCTGATAGTAGCCAGAGGCACCATAATCGATTGGAGCCAGAACAGAGCAATAGCAGAAATGACTGAGCGAACCAGCTCAATACGCCCTCCAAACGAAAGGCCAGCCGCCTGCCAGCCCTCAACCCTCCTCTGTGCAAAATCCACCAGACTCTGACAGTCACGGTCCTTCGCGTAGTTGACGGAAAGGGGCACCCCCAGATATTTCACCGGGAGGTCCCCCATTTCCACCCCAAGCTCCAAGGCCCGCTCCTCCTTCAAAGTGCAAGAGTTGCTGAAGTAGACTTTGCTTTTGTCCCTGTTTAACCGAAGGCCCGATAGCTGTCCGAACTCCTCCATCACTGCCGCAAGCTCCCTCATCCCACGCATGGAAGGCCTCAACAGGACCAAAAGATCATCAGCATAGATGAGATGAGAGACCACCGGGGAGGACCATGCTGTATATCGGTACAATCCTCTCCCGATGCACCGCGATGTCCATCAAACATGTGAAATACTCCATCACAAGGGTGAATATGTAGGGGGAGAGCGGGTCCCCCTGCCGAAGCCCCCTGCTGCTACCAAAGAACCCGTAAGGGATACCCTGGATGAGAACCGAGAAAGTAGGAGAGGTGATGCACTCTCTGACTCTATCCACCCAAGTCTCGGAGAAGCCCATCGCAGCCATCAAATGACAGAGGAAGTCCCTGTTGACAGTGTCGTATGCTTTCCTCAGGTCGAGCTTCACACATGCCTTCATCCCTCCAGGCTTGTGGAACTCCCGAATCAGCTCATGAGCCAGCAGGCTATGCTCCGCAATAGACCGCCCCTTAATGAAGGCCGCCTGATTCCGAGACACCAGACCCTGCATAGCATCCTCCATCCTCCTGCACATAAGATGAGTAATTATTTTATACAAATAATTACAGCAAGCAATCGGTCGAAAGTCAGCAAGAGATGTCGCCCCCTCCTTCTTGGGCACAAGTGTCAGGAAGGTGTGGTTCAGCTCCTTCAGGAGCTTGCCCGTATCAAAGAACTCCTGAACAGCCTCAAGGACCGGGGCCTTGAGGGTATTCCAATGGCGTTTGTAGAAACCACTGGAGAACCCATCCGGCCCAGGAGCCTTGGAAGCATCAGCCTGCATCACAATCGTCTCCACCTCCGCCATCCGGATAGGGGCCATAAGAAGACTATTGCCGTACTCCGTAATCAACGTCTTCGTAATCAGCTGCGGGAAAACCGAGAGATAGTCTGTCTGATGATATAGCTCAGAGTAGAACTGGACAGCCTCCTCCTGGATAGCAACCTGGTCAGTCACAAGGCGCCCGTCCCTGCCAATCAGTCTCTGGATACGGTTCCGGTGCTGACGCGCCCGGATGACATCGTAGAAGAATTTGGTGCAACGGTCCCCATCCTTGAGCCAGGAGCATTTGGCCCGTTGGGCCGCACTAATCTCCTGCTGAAGCCTCAAGGTGTTGACCTCTGCAGCCAAACTCTTCTCTCTAGCCGCCATCTCCCCACTCAACATGTCGTCCTGAAGCTCTGCCTGCAGGTCTCTCAACTCCGCCTCCTTCTCCTGAAGGGAGGTCCGGGGAAGAGCCCTCACCCAGTCTCGGATGGCGCGTTTGGCGTTTTTCAGCCTGTGGACCATACAAAACTGGGCAGTGCCGACCGCCTCCTGGCCAAGTCCTCCCGCCACCGTCTCCTCATAGCCAGCCGATAGGAACCAACTGTTGTCATACCGGAAAGGACGGGCTCTCCATCTGGGACTCTCCACGAAGCGCACCAGGATCGGCGAGTGGTCACTGGTCCCCGCAGGAAGCCCCTCAGCCACAGAAGAGGGGAATAGGCGGAACCAATCACTATTCCCCAAAGCCCGATCCAGCTGGCATGCCACCCTGCTCACCTCCGCCTTGTTGTGCCAAGTCCATATGTGTCCTATCCTCTCCAGGTCCCTGAGCCCTGACTGGAGAAGGCAAGACTGAAAGTCTGAAAGAATCTGGTCCGGCACCGGCCTCCCCCCCAGCTTCTCTCCCCGGTATAGCGTAGCATTGAAGTCTCCCATAATAAGAAGAGGGAGATGTCGATGCCTCGCTAATGAACTCAGCCTGATGATGTCCTGCCACAAGGTCTCACGACGCCTCCTGTCATTGTGCCCGTAGACGGCACCCAGTAAGAAGTGGAACCCCCCCTTGTTGGTGAAGGAGATAGCCACCAGCTGGTCAGACATGAAAACCTCCTCACCCTCCCAACTAGCTCCATTCCATCTAACCCAGATCCTCGCCATATCACAGAGACCAAGGTTGTGGAGCTGTACCCAGTCCGTAGGGGTTCTACGGGACAGAGTTTTCGCCCCCCTGATCTTAGTCTCAAGTAATATCGAGATTTCACACTGTTCCTTCCTCAGCACTTCACTAATCTCCCTCCATCTCCCCAGAGAACACCCCCCCCGGACATTCCAGGCAAGGGCCGACATCTAAACCACGGGTGGGGTCCCCTGAACATCCTCGGAAGGGGCACCCGGGGAGAGTGCAACCTCCATATCTCTAGTACCCTCATCTCTATCTCCCTGTAAAAGGAGGGGGGCCGTGGCCTCGTGTGGGTCCCCCTGTGGGGGAGGCTGTGCTAGTACTGCCACCCATTTAGGGTTGACCTGCCACACTCTCTCTGTCCCACCCTGTCCGCTGTCCTCACCATGTGCCTCCGTAGCCTGGCGCTTCCGACTGTACACCTGAAGAGCAAGCGCGTCTTTATCTCCCTGTCGCCTGTCCTCCTGCCCCATACTCCTGGTGGTCATGGTCCTCGTCCCCACATACTCCACCAACGCTCCAGCAAGATCCTCCGTCGGGGGCCCCTCACCTTCCCCCGAGATGGGGGAAGAGTCTGCCTCCATATCATCCTCCATCACGCCCACCTGGTCCACAGCGGGGGAGTCATCTGCACCACCTGCCACCTGCACAGCCTCCTCCGGCACCACCTCAGAAGCTCCCCCACGTCTACACGCACTCGGGAGGTGCCCGAAGCAGGCACATGCCGGACATCTGGGGGGGACCCATTCATACTCCACCCTCTGCATAGCAAACTGGCCAGAAGGTGTCCTGTACTTCAACTGCTCAGGCAGGTCCAATCGGGCATCAATCTCCACAAACACCCGTGCATACATCAGTCTGGATCGGAAAGTGGTGGCATCATCTGCCTTAATCGGCTTGCCAATGAGGCTGGCAAGTCTCATAAGAAGTGGGACACTCCAGAAGCGTACCGGGAACTCAGGGAACCGAACCCACACTGGCACAGCATTAAGCACCTCCTTCTCGCACCGCAAGTCGGGGGTCCATTGCTTCAGAATGATGAGGCGGCCGTCAAATGTCCATGGCCCTCCCTGGAGTATCCGAGTCACATCTTCCGCCAACCCAAATTTAACGAAGTAGAAGCCGTTCTCCTTGGAGAAGAACTCCATGCTCCCCTTCGGCCGCCAGACTCTGTCCGCATATCCTCTGATCTGCCCGTAGAAGGGCTTGCTCCCCAACACGTATAGCACTAACGTGTTCTTCCAGAATGCCGTCACCTTCGCCACTTCGTCGGCTGGGAAGTCAGCGCAGAGCTCGCCCCCAATCGCCATAGGAGCAACGTACTCCATCGATGCCGGCGTCTTGGCGACCCCCACCTTGCATGCATCCGCCCAGGATACAGGCCGCGGGCCCGAACTCCGAGGTGGGGTCGTCTGAGGTGGCCTGGCACTCGTGCTCGCAGCAGTAACTCTCCCTCCGATAACTGGGACAGCCGTCCCCGTCACCCCTTTCGCACGAGGCCGCCACGCAATCCTGGCTTGGCCCTCCCGATCCCCCGAGTGTGCCTGTCCCCCCGATGGACCCGCTCTCCTGGCTATCCCCGCCCTCCTGTCTGATCCCTGCGTATAAGTTATGCCCCTCCTAGCCTCAGGGATCTGCGATCTTTGCCCTCCTCCGCGTCGAACCCTCCGATTCTGGACCGTAGTCCAAGCTCCCTCCTCATCCTCCAATCCCGACGATGTTCTTTGGGCGGTGAACACCATCGAGGACCCCTCGGGCGCCACCGCCGTCGAACACCCAGCCGAAACCTTGCCCGGGAGGAGAATCCCCGCCCGCAGCCCGCCCCGGCCACCCCCCCCCCCCCGCCTGGGGGGGGTCGCCGGCCGCCGCCCGGCCCCCGGGGAGGGTCGCCGGACCTCCCCGGTCCGCCTGCTGTCCTCCCGCGCACCCGCGGACGTGGGCAGCAGCTGCTGCACCGTTCGCCGCCGACCGCCCCTGGCCGGTCGCCCCCGGCCGCCCCGGCCACCCCCTTGCCTTTCCCCCGGTCCGGGGGGCGGTTGGCAGCCTCCACGTCGCGAATGGTCGATGCCCTAGCAGAGCTAGGGTTTCCTGTAGCCGCCATCTTTTATATATATATATATATATATATATATATATATATATAATGAAAACATCAGTTAATACAGACTACTAGTAAACTATCCAGATACATCACATACTAGTATACAACTAAATTAATTATTGCATGCAAGAGCTTGAACTACAAATTTCATCATAAACCAACAATAACACATTGTAGAATGGCTTGCATATAGGTGCCGTGTCATTGTGGTGGTGTTTTTTTCCTTGTCTCGTTCTCATGGGGATGAAGGGATCTCAGATAGACACGATAGGTTACGGTAAAAAGCAACTAAAATAAAAATCATTCTGCCCTGACATAATCACACCATCTCTCTATGTAGCACAGACACATATCATGAATCAGTAGCTGTGTTAGCCACAAAATCTCTTGGACACTTCTCCAACAATTGTTAAACACATCTTTCTGAAATCATGCCCTTCACTTATAAGTTATAGTTGCATGGAAAGGCAATGCATGTCAGTATAAAACAATTGTCAAGTATTAAAAATCAATGTTATTACAAACAGAATTGAGAAAGAATTTAGAAACACATGGTATCTCTCTCCAGAATCTTACCAATTGCGCATGTTGGTTTCTATTCTTGTGAAAAGTTTGTGCCCCTCATAAAATAACAGAAAATCTCAACAAGAAGAACGACATATAATAATCTAAACCTGGAAAAAGAACTAGCTAAGAGAAAATTACCTGTGTCTTCTTCAAAAGGTTCTGCGACTGCAAACTATTAACATTGGCATTTTTGTTCCCATTACCAACAATATTAGGAACCAAAGAACGATTTCCATTTCCACTGGAAGCACGCTTGTCAGTCGCAAGAGCAAACGGTTGAGGAACAGTATATCCAGACTTCACATTTCCAACATTAGAAGATTTCGAAGGCAACTTCACAGAATGGTTCACATTTTTGCTATTTTTTGGGTTCTGCACTCCATTGACCCCCTTCTTCCGAGATACATCAGCATTTAGATTCAAGTGTTTGATGGACGGAATTCCTTTATCCTTTGGTGAACTATCATTTCTACAAAGAGAGACCCCCACAGGGTGTGTTAAGGTGCCTGCCTTTACTTCATGCTCTATCAGTTCCACATTTATGAGGATAACATTAGGATCACTGGGAGTGGAATTGCCACAAATCTCTTCATCAGACCTAGAAAGAACCGAATTAGAAGTATGACTGTCATGTCTTTCAGGGTTCGGGTGATCAGAGGCTGGATTAACAAGAACACAGTCTGATTCTTCATCTGAACACATGCCTACAACTTCCTTCCCCATTCAGCTACAGGAATATAGGAGAAATAATAAATGGTCTACACATGAAGAAAAAGAAAATAAATGGAAAGTAAAAGGCTGTAATCTTACATATGAAACTACCTAACTGAATTACTATTTCTGCAACACAGCAACTGCCATTGTGAGATTCTCAGTCCAAACTAAATCAAGATTCAATAATGACCAGAAAGCTGGGCTTGAAGTTAGTAAAAGCTAATCGAGTCACTATCCTTTCCATGCACTAGTTACAGCTACTAACATATTACTTGTTCTCCAAAGGAGCAGAACAAGTTCGAGTACAAATTAAAATAACAAAAAATTAGTTTCTTTTTTTTCGAATCATATATCTACATCTTAACTTATAATCTGCTGAAAGAAGCCATTAATTTACCAAGATAGAAAACAATGTTCTCCTTTCAGTCCTTTGTCAACAATAAACACTGATTTATTTCTAACCTTTTAATTGATGAGCAAAACATGTATTTAATGTATGTATCCAAGAAGCTTTATTGTTCCATGGGCATGAGCAACAAGGTTGTTTTGACTTATGGTAGAATACAGTACCATTATCATGTATCATCCAGCCAGGCCTAGGTAGGCAGAAGGTTTATAAGTTTGAAAATTAATCTTTGCTTCCCTTTAACAACATAAGGTCAGTCGATATCACCAATTATTCTGGACCTGTTTACTAGAAATTTAGCAAGAGTAATATAAAATAAAGCAAGAATAATGTGTTTTAACCATAGAAAGGTTGTACTAGTATTGATAATATGTTTGTTGGTGCTACATACCAATTGGTAACACTACCTACCTACCTCCTGGGACCACTTAACTCAAAGTGGATTAGTGCTAACCAGAAACTATTAAAACATCATATCCAGCAGTCCACTGGTCAAAACAGAAGGATAACAGGAGCACATCAATCAAGAGCTCATATTTTGGCTCTGGGAAATGAAAGAGATTTGTTAACTACATTTTAAAAAAAAAAGCATAGACTTCCTACCTTCTATGGCAGAGGAACTGCCATAAGTCTAAGATTTGCTGCCTTAGCGTATCGAGTCTCTAAAATAGCATTTATGAACCTACCGATACATCTTGTCATTCAATTTGGTTATCTAATATACATCAAAAAATAGCATTTACGAACCTACCCATACATCTTGTCATTCAATTTGGTCACCTAATAGATATCACAATTAAAAGAAATCAGAATAGATCTCCAACCTTCTATAAGGAAGCTGTTTGTTGCTTAAGAGCCAACTTTGAAAGTGAACATTCATTGAAAGCCAACTTTGAAAGTGCCTCAAAGGCGAAATCCAACTGAGAGTGGGCTTCTTCCAAGGTCATAAAGCTTTTTTTCCTACTTCACTCCCAAATTTCAGAAGAGAACGGGGACTTTCAATACTTTTGAATCTTAAAATGGCATACCCATGAACCATTTTCAATGCTTACCAAATGGTTTTTGGATTTGCACTTCCCAGAAAGTGCAACTTATTCCATGCTGGATTTGCACTTTTCACTTTCATCACCCACTTTCAAGCAACCAAATAGGCCCTAAAAGAATGATATAACTCTAAGCTACTCATACCTCAAAGTTTCTAGAATAGTGTTGAAATGTATACCAATTACAATCTTGTCGTTCCTTTTGGTCATGTACTACACATTGAACTTTTGGACAATGCAATCATATAGGATCTTTCAAGTTTGTTTAAATAATATTCACAGAAAACTGATTGATAAAAGATCTGGATTTTCCCAAAACCTTGGAAATATGACAAAATAAGGACAAAAAAGAAAGAAAAAAATTCAAGGATCATAAGCTCGCTCACAACATATTAGAATATAAGGATTGTTGTAGCAGGATGAACATGTAATTAGCAAATGTTGTTTAATCCAAAAACTAAGCACTGAGTTTACAAGCTAGAATAAGCCTGTCGTTACCTATGCCCTAAAAGAAATACACCAAACAATCTACTAAATCAGAAAGGGAAATTGGTAACAGCAATCAATGTCTGAACAAGATAAAAAAATTTATATAAGAAAATCAATCAACATAGTTCCATGAAATTAAAAAAAGTTAGCATGATAATGTTAAGAGAATAAACACGACCATGTTAAGCCGGAACTACAGTTTGACCAATCAAGTGAAATGTACATTCAATTGTACATTAACTTATGATCAATCTACTAGGCATTCTGTAAATTAACAAGGTTCTAAGCAAGAGGCAGAGTAAAGAAATACAATAAGAGCACATTTCACTATCAAACGATTCAAACAAACATGACAATATGAAATAACCTACAAACAAGACATCACTTGTATTTGTAGAAATTAATCTTTGCCAACCTACAAAGTACGGAAACTCCCCAAATCAGTGTGATGTCTGTGCTGTGGTGCCAGACATGTATTGGACACGACATGTATTTAACACGCCAATATATCTGTCATGTATGTGTTGTGTAGTGCCGCATTCATGTCCATGCAGCATAGTTTTCGTGGTTCTTCTAATAAATCAAATCAAATTAGTCAAATGATTGCACCTTTAACATAGAACAAACATGGTAAAAGTGGTAAATCGCACAACTAAAATCACCTTTCAAGAAAATATACAAACATCGTATCCTGCAGCCCATTGGTCAAAACAGAAGGATAATGTCAATCAAAAGCTGATCTTTTGGCTCCGGGGAATGAAAGAGATTTGTTAACTACATTTCAAATAAAATTTTAAGCAGAGATTTTCAACCTTCTATAGTAGGGAAAGTGGCATACACCTAGCTTTGCCTTGTGTATCTCGAGTTTCTAGAACAGCCTTTACAACCTCTCCTTGCATCTTATCATTCAGTTTGTCATCTAATAGACATCACACTTATATCAAAATTTTCAGAATAAATCTCCAACCTTCTATAAGATAAAGAATGAATGCAACTCTAAGCTTCTCAGATCTCAAAATTTTCAGAATAAGCTTTAAATGTTTACCTTACAATCCTGTAATTTGTTCTGTACAATATGTAGTTCTGCTCAACTACGACGTATTGAACGCTTAGACACTGCAATTCGAATAGGACCTTTAGAGGTTGTTTAAATAATATTCACAAAAAACTTATTGCTAACAATGTTGCTGAATCTTCAATTTGATTTTGCTAAATGTTAAAAATATGACAAAATACAATGAAATTAATAACTTCAAGGAACCATAAGCTAACAGCATTTTAGAAATATAAGGATTGTTATAGCAGGATAACCATGTGATGAGAATATGTTGTTTAATCCAAAAACTAGACATACTGTAGACTAAGCATGTTGGTTACCTATGAAAAAAAATCAAATATACCAAAAAAATCTTTTAGATCAGAAAAGGAATCGGTATCAATAAAAATAAAGATTTTAAAGATCATGAGATGGATAAAAGGTTTCAAGATAGTTTAAAGTATCGGCCGATACCAATCCGATATGGCCAGTACCGATACGGTTTGGCATGTCCCGATCCGATACCGACCGATACCCAATATTGACCGATACCGACATTGAGGGTCTCTTTTTCGGTCAATTTGGCAAAGAAAATTAAACGAAAAAGGCAAATCAGCAAGGATTTAAAGCATAATATGGTTGTAAAAGCATGTAAAAGAAGAAAATCAATCAATTGTATGTAAACCAATCGGTAAGGGTGACTAATATTTCATTTAATTTCAAAACTACTAAGAAATAACACTGAAATACTTAAAATTATGCCTAAATGTATAAAATATATATCTTTAAATGTAAATAATTTATTAATAATTATTTGTTTTCCGATACCAAAAAATCCTATACTCCGATCCGAAACTGCCGATACTACCGATATCGCCGATACCAATACTCATAGGAATAGTCCGATACCGATACTGTGAACCTTGGAACTTTCAACTTCTAGTTTAAACAATAATTGGCATAAAGCATTCAATTATGCCTATGTGCTTCATTTGTGAGGACCTAACTATGGTCTATATGGAGATTGTCTCTATGTGTAGGCTGTCAATCATGATAAATCAAGGTGTAGTACTTTTTTTTTTGTTGCATAGCTAGCGGGCAAAAATAAGCCAGTAGTTACTATAGACACATACATACAAATGTAATTTTGTTTATCTATAAACTAATTCACTAACAAATCAAGCACATAACTCAATAACTTGCAGAACAAAACAGTGGATAAGGAGGAAAAAAAACATCAAATAATAGGTGCAGATTCACAAATGGCTATGTTACTTGGGCACGAATATGGCACTTCAGAATTGGACACGGCTAGTCAGCAATAAGGACATGACACCAATTTAGGAGTGTCCTATTGTATTTTGGAGTGTTTGTGTGTACGTGTCCAGCATGATGCAACAGCTGCACGGCACCGATTTGGAAGTGTCTGAGCTTCCTAGACCAACAACCGATATGTGACCAAGGATCAAAAGAAAATACACAAACAAAAATCAATCAACATAGTTTTGTGAAGTTAACAGGAGAAAAAAATAAGCATGAGCATGTTAAGAGAATAAACATCAAATCAGTCCCGGCAAGTAGACGTGTCACGTTACTACATTTTGACCAATCTTTATAGCAACAACAGAGGCAATTTAACAATCAAATTTACAAGAATTTATGAAACTATATAAAAGACAAATATTTTACCAAATATCCAAATGAGACAAATCAAGTGGTACAGTTGTATTCGTAATGAAGGCCCTTTTTCCAACCATCCAAAAATCCGATACATGTCGGAGTAGCGTCATGCCAATGCACTTAGCCACGCCAAATATGTGTCGTGTCCGTGTCCGTGTCCGTGTCCCCGTACCCATGTCGTGCAGCATTCGTGTCCATGCAGCACAGTATCCAACTGACATGAAATTGGTAGTTCAAATCAAACTAAAGTGATTGCTCATTTCGCACAGAACAAACAGACATGGTAACTGCGAAAAGTGGTTGATCACGCAACCAAAAATCGAAGAAAGAAAAGTACCACAGCTCCTCTAATATAACAAATCAAATCACTACACAGCTACAAAAGCGACACGAATCGAGTTAAATGCACAATAAAAATTGGAGTAAAAAAATGCAGATCTAAACCCTAACAAGAAAGAAGAAGAAGAAGCACAAGAAATCGCTCTAGATCACACTCTCCCGCCGATCAAATCGTCCGAATCAACAGGAGACGCGCCGAGCAACGCTCGGTCACCGATCAAATCAGCAGAAAACCCACACACATTGCGTCGCCAGAGCTAATTAATGGATGATTAAGAGGGTTTTAGGGGAAATTTTGGGAGGAAATGCTTACAATTTTTCGATTCCTCGGAATAAGAAACCCTAATTTCTTCTCCCCTCTCTCTCTCTCCGCTGTTCACGGCGCCGACGATCTCTGTTGGCATCATTTATAACTCTTGGCTTTTTTCAGAAAAAACAAAACTTTTTCGTTTTTGCATACTATTCCAGTTTCAAAGGTCTAAGTTGTCACTACCATATAATGATTAAGAGGATTTGTCTGGATTATTTATAAGGGCACATCATATTTTGATCGGGGCTATCACATTTCTAAGTTTGATTTATTTACAAGTTTGTCATTGAAAAAATTATTCAGGGTTATTCCATTTCTAGGTATAAAAGTCACTTTTTTTCTTTTTTTACTTTGTCTTTTTCCTCTCCAAAACTCTCTCTCTTCTCCTTTCTCCAAATCCTAGAATTATTTTCTTATCCCCATTTGTGGTCCCCAACTCAACACCTAATAAATTCTTTTTGTCTCCAAACCCTAGAATTAGTATTCGGTATATTTTTGACAACTAAATGGCAAAGTTTGTGAAATAATTGATTATTTCTAAATTATTGAATGTTTTGTCACAATATAGGAATTATGGAAGAATTTGGGACATCAAATCTATTAATCGATCAGTCCGGTCCTTCCGAAGAACACAACATTCCCTCCGAAGAACTTTCGGTAGGTCTCCGACCTACCTACAATATTGCGTAGTCGACACTAGGACTGCCACATTCAGGCAGTCCCATGTACTTGATGGACTGCCAGAAAGTGTGGCAGTCCTGAAGTTGATCTCTTGTTTAACTGGACTGCCATATTTTCTGGCAGTCCAACAAGTACTTAGGACTACCAGAAAGTGTGGCAGTCCTGAAGTTGATCTCCTATTTAACTGGACCGCCACATTTTCTAGCAGTCCATCAAGTACTTAGGACTGCTAGAATGTGTGGCGGTCCTGAAGTTGATCTCATGTTTAATTGGACTGCCAGAATTTGTGGCAGTCCAGTTTAACAACAGTGTGAGAGTCCTGAATTGGATATTGTCTTTAGTTTTGTCATTGATTTTGGTTTTAAAAATTTTGGAAATTTATTGTAGGGCATACCATCTCCTATTTTCGGGTTAATTAGTTGTACCCCCCTATAATTTGTACATATTTTAGTAACTGTCCCCGTTGTTTCAAAAATAAAGAACACCCCCATGGCTGCTTAATTTTCTACTCGTTTTCTTCTATGCACCAGGGGGTACAACTAATTAACTTTATAAACCAGGGGATGTTCTTTATTTTTAAAATAACATGGACAATTACCAAAATACGTACAACCATAGGGGAGTACAACTAATTAACTCCCTATTTTCACTGATTTGAGAAATTTATTCTCGACGGATATTGCCTTTGAATCTTACGATGAAGCATTAGAATGGTACGGACAAGTTGGAAGAAAATCAAACACAGTCGTTGTCATTTCAAGGTCATTACAATCCTGGCCGAGTCGTAAAACTGTAGATCTTGGATGTTAAAGATGAACTTCCCCCAAGAAAATCCCCGGAGAAGGCAGCAGGGACAAGGAAATGTGGTTGTCCATTCAAGGTAGTGCTTGTGTGCAAAAATGATAAAAAGTGGATAGTTGTGGTGAGGAATGGGATGCACAATCATACTCTGGCGGAGGCACTTACTGGTCATCCGTACGCCGAAAGATTGAACGACGATGAGAAGAAGTTAGTAACATAATTGTCCACTTCCAGAGTTGGTCATAAACAAATTTATTACGTGGTGCATCAGAAGAATGAAAAGAACAAGTCTATTATGAGGACAATCTACAATGCACTATCGAGGTCGATAACAAGTACTCTAAAAGGAAGAATGGCGATGCAACAAGTGTTGAAGTTACTTACCGAAAATCACTATGTGGAATACCATAAAAGACATCCGCAGAGCAATGAAGTCACTTGTATGTTTTGGGCCCATCCGGATTGCACACATTTGGCACGGTCCTTCGTCGATGTGTTGGTTGTTGATTGCACGTACAAGACTAATAAATTCAAGATGCCTCTTTTTCACATTGTTGGCTTTATTTCTACGGGTAAAACATTTTCAGTTGTCATTTTTTTTTCTTGAAGAATGAAACAGTATAATACATGGTCTTTCAGCAAATTGAAGTCAATTTACACTGGAGACAAAGAGCCGTCTGTTTTTGTCACCAACCGAAAATATGCATTGACAAATGTTATTGATATTGTATTTCCTCATGCCCGTAGACTATTATGCACTTGGTATATAAATCGAAATATTCAAGCACAATGCAAGATCAAGTTCAAGAAAGTAGACGGCAAAGTCGATATGGACCGCTTCGAAGAATTCTACAGCGATTGGACCCTTGTATGACGAGCAAGTACTAAAGAAACTTTTGACAAAGCATGGTACATGTTCAAAAAGAAGTGGAAAAAGAGCAACCCGACATGTATATCTTATATCAAAGACACATGGCTTGATCAACATAAAGAAAATTTTATCTTAGCATGGACGAATATGGTGAAGCATTACGGCATAACCACTACCAACTGTGCCAAAGGATCACACTCAAGACTAAAAAATATATCTACGTTCATCGGTCGGTGGTTTTGTGTCAGTTCGGCAAGCAATCAATCTAATGACCAATTCGACGGTGAACAAGATAAAGGCTTCATTTGAGATGAGCCTCAATATTGTAAAGCACCAACATAAGAAAGAACATCTCTTGTCTGTTTTAATCCATGTAGTGTCCCACCACGCATTAACATTACTATTTGATGAGATTGTTCGGGCAAATTCAGTCGATTTCGATACCGAAGTATGTGGTTGTACACATCAACATTCTTTCGGCCTCCCTTGTGCACACGAGATCAACGAATATCGACGTCAATGTAGACTTATTCCAATAGTGGTCGTTGATCAGCGTTGGAGACAGCTGTCGATCATGCCTATGGTGGATAGTCACGATGATTTCTTTTCCATGCCACAAATGAAACTTCTTCATACAAGATGGTGTGTCGCACTAGAACTTGAGAGGAAGTCCATTGAGCTTAAAATCCAAAAACTTGCCCACCCGGCAAGTAGTCATTTGTAGGAGCCATCTGTTCATTGCTCCGAAGGGTAGACCGCCAACAAGACTTACAAGAACACAGAAGAAGAAGCTGAGTCTACTAAGAGAGAACTCTCACTATTTGAGCATATTGAAAGAAACGTGAAAAGGGTAGTCGTTTCGAAGAGGAAGAGCAAGCTCCCTACTCATAGAAAGAAACAGAAAATGAGTGTCGCAAACACGCTCGTTGTGTATATTAGTGCATTTTTGCCCGGCATACGGGAATACATTTGGTCTATTGACGATGTGCCTAAAGATGGACATTGTGGATTTCATATGCTTGCACGACATCTAGGCTATTTCGATAAAGACGGATGGAGACACGTGAGAGTAGAGCTATACGAGGATTTGGAGTCTCATCTTCCATTCTACAGCAAATTACTTAGCCAAGATACTGTTGGAGAATTGTTGACAAGCATTCTGTGCGCTGATCATACTACTGGACCGGAACATTACATGGATGTACGTTCTGTTTCATATCTATTCGCTAACAAGTACAAGATACCAATTATCATTTTTTCATAGAAAAATAACAATACATTCTTCCCAATGTGCGCTCCTCCGGCGGACTACAGTATATCCAATCTATATACAATTGGACTTGACGAAAATTACTAAAGGTGAGCAACGGTTCGGTTCGGGTCAAACCGAACCAAATACCTAAGAACCGATTAAACGACAAACCGATTTTTTAAAAACCGAACCAATTTTAACAAACCGAACCGGAAAAAAAATTCGGTTATCGGTCGGTTCGATTTTCAAATATTTTGAATCTCTCAAAACAAAGCATCATCAAATTATACCAAAACAAAATCTCCAAAATTAACTCACCTGTTATGAATTTGTTATCTCCAACTCGAACTTATTTTGGAGATGGTCGATTATCTTCTTTAGCTTTCAATTTGATGCTGCTTGAAGGTCCTCTCAGTCCCAACTTTTTGACTTCTTCAGCAACCTCAGCAACTCGAAATGTTGAAACAAGAGAGTATGGGTGGATCAGAACAAAACTAGGAAACTAGAAAAAATACTAACTCTAGCTCATGTCAGGAAATAACTTTCGACCAGAGTCCAACTAATTTCATAGCAAACAATGAACTGAATACTATCGAGAATTCGAGATCAAGAAGAAATGGGGGGGAGGGGGGGCCTCACTGCCAGGAAGCCGGAAGCCCCCCCCCAATCGCCAGCAAGCCGAAAGCCCTAAGCATCGCCCTCATCGCCAGGAAGCCGAAAGCCCTAAGCACCGCCCCCCGTCGCCAGGAAGCCCTAAGCGTCGCAGGAACTGAGAGAAAAGAGAGTTAGGTTAGTTTTTTTGGTATATATGTATATATATATGACAGGACGGGTAAAAGTGTAATACCACATATATATTTATATATATATAATCGGTTTTCGAGTTGGATCAGAAACTGATTGCTGAAACCGCGACCCAAACCGAATATAATCAGTTTTTAGTTTTAAAAACCGAAAACCGACCCGTTTAATATATAACCGACCCGAACTGCTATTTCGGGTCGGTTCGGGTCGGTTTTGGTTTGAAAACTGAATATTGCTCACCCCTAGAAATCACTTTCTTATCCCGCGGTTGATCGGTCACTCTCCTATTCCTCTCCCTACGCCAGTTTGGTATAAACATGCTCCGGAAGAATCGATCGCTTGGACGACACCCTACACCGATGTTATAAATGTCTACAAGAAGATAATGAAGTTTGTGGACCCTATACCGAGGCCGAAGGATCACTACGATGTATTAATTGACTGATGTGTAGGTGTACTTTTGTAACATTTTGTATAGAAGAATGTTAGAAATATATTACTTTTGTAACATTTTGTATAGAAGAATGGAAGAAAAATATACTACTTTTGTAACATTTTGCATAGAAGAATGGAAAAAAAAATATATTACATTTTGCGTATCATGTGTTAATTTCGTGTATCCTATGTGTATCCTATGCGTATCCTATGCGCATCAAATATTAATTTCGCGTATCCTATATGTATACTATGCGTATCCTATGTTAATTTCGCGTATCCTATGTGTATCCTATGTGCATCCTATATTAATTTCACGTATCCTATATGTATACTATGCGTATCCTATGTGATTCCTATGTGTATCCTATATAAATTTCGAGTATCAGATATGTAAACAGAGACTATGAAGTAGGACTGCTAGGAAACTGGGCAGTCCTTACCCACAACAAGTTTTGAGTAGGATTGCCCAGTTTTCTGCCAGTCCTACTCAAAACTTACTGTGAGTAAGGACTGTCCAGTTTCCTGGCAGTCCTCTGTTCAAAGTGGACTGCTAGGAAACTGGGCAGTCCTTACTCACATAAAGTTTTGAGTATGACTGTCCAGTTTTCTGGCAGTCCTCTATATACAGAGGACTGCCAGAAAACTGGGCAGTCCTACTCAAAATTTGTTGTCACGACCCGCACCCACCGTGAGGGTACGAGTACGTAACAACGCCCAGCCTACGCCACAGTGTCGGTGGTAGAACGCTGTTCTAGGTCATGAACTATAACTAACATAATATGATATACTCTCCCAAAGGAGGCCAATCACAGAAGGTATAACTCAATCACAATCTAAAGGTAGAACATAGCACGATGGAATAGATAAGAAAATCCTCAAACTGAGGTACAATAAGAAGTCAAATAATCAAAGTTAACAACTACCAGTCTCAACACCTCTAAAATATACAACTCTGAAATCAAGGACAACAACTAATCATGAAAAGAAAGAACAGTCTAAGCTATCTATACTAAGCATGGGTATCATCCTCAGCAGCTGCATGAACCTCCCCTGGGGTCCAGGTCGCAAGTGTCATCTAGGCAAACTCCAAAGTAAGGGGTGCAGGGTTCCTCATCATCCTCTATAAAAAATTTAACAGGTCCAGTCAAGACGGGAGCGAGCACAATACATCTCACGCAGATCATAACAGGTTAGAAAATATAAAGATGTAAGAGAGTACGATACATAAAACTGAAAGAAAGTACATGATGTAAATAGGGAGAGAACTGTAATAGAAATATCTACTATAAATAGAGAGCTACCAGTGACTAGTGATTTAGAGTACAAAGTCGACATGTGAACGGCTGGATTTGCACATGAATATACTAAAGAGACGCACATGGTTATACTACTTTGGAATTGTTCACATGACTATTTATACTCCCCCATACCCCAATCAATACACAAGGATCCAGACAAGTTATGTTATGTATATAATTTTCACATGAAGGCCCATAGATGGGTGCACATGAAGTATACATGAGGGCTCATAAATGAGTGCACATGAATTTCACATGAAGGCCCATAAATGGGTGCACATGAAGTATAGGTTATACATGAGATACATGAGAAACATGACCGAACATGATAGCACATGAGAGTACACGAGCGAGCATGAACGAGCATGAAGCACATGAGAAACATGAATAACATGAGAGCGAGGAATACATGATGTACATGAAACATATGACATGATATATCCGATGCTCCCGAGGGAGATAACATCTCAATATAGGGATCCATATAGTACCAATCCGTGATAATATCGTGACAACATCAAATAAGGTAAACTAGAGCAGGAATATAATTCTAAGCAATTTATGAAATGATCAGAGAATGTACTCGCCTGGTATCTGAATGTCTGTGAGAATATACTGCCCGAGATGAGGTATCTGACTCCTATTTAGAGCAACACAAGTCAAGATATATACAGGGGAATGATAAATGTAATCTACAATGCATCTGCATGCTATCTAGGTCAAACTAGACTATAGTCAACATTGGTCAACTCTAGTCAACCACACTAGTCAAACTAGGTCAACTAGGCCAAGCCTAACCCAAACAAGTCTCACTAAGCCTAACCAGTCTACCCTAGCAATCACACACCAATCACAAGTCACACCAGCACAAAATACAAGTTATATACAATAAGCATATATAGGCTATACCTATATAACATGGCACTCAAGATACATTGTATAAAGGAAGTCAAATGTATATACATGCATTCATCAATACTTAGGCCTATATGATATGCCACATATAAATTACATATATATACTTAGATACTACAATACTCTATAAAATACATGCATGTATATATATATAGATAGGGCTAGAGAAGGTTATGTGTGTGTGAACATGGAGGTGTACAACAAAAGGGAAATCAAATACTAGTTATAAGTTACACTACCATGGCACAAGCTAACAAGTATACATTTATATATATCATGGCAATCATTTAGAGGAGGGCTAACATGGCATGGTTGTGTGTGTAAAAAATCTGAAAACAGTGAGTGTATGAGGGTGACATGTGTGTGTGATGGACAGTTAAGGGATAGGGTCTCAGATTTTAGCTTGTATGTGTGTGCCAATAGGAAAAACAATGTGTGTAGATATCTAGAACAGTGTGTGTGGAGAGTTATAATGTGTGTCAACAATATATATACATACATATACATTTGCTATATATATATACATATATAGAGATAGAGGGGTAACATTCAAGTGTCAAGCAACAAGGGTGTGTGTGTGATGTGAGGAGAGTTAATGTGTGAGAGGGTGTCCATGTCAATCTCAGTTTTTGAAATGCCAATCTCATTCTCAGTTTAGACAGCCATGTACCTAGGTAGCAAATGAGTTTGAAAACCATATTTACAACCATGAATTTCCTATTGCAACCAAACTCAGTTTAATATGAGAAATCAATATGAAATTGAACCAACCCATTTTAGGAAAACACCATGGCAACTCAAACTCTCAAGTTACAGTGTAAAATATGTGTCAACATCTCAGCCCTATGTAACAGTGTACATGTAAAAGGAACTCTCAGGTTTTCACAGTTTTGTGTGTGTCATGGGGGTTCATAACATGGGTTAAAGCATATAGGTTTATACATACATAATGTACAACAATGTGTGAATATGAATTTGTGCATCTCAGATTTAATGTGAGTCACAAAACAATGTATGTGTGGATGGATTATCAACATAGGTTCTCAGTTATTTATAGGTGTACCCACATTGCATTTAATCAACCAATTTTCAGTAAACACATGTCAGTTAGGGATTTCCAGGAAAAACAGTGCATATGTGACAGTGTATACATAACAGTCATATACATTCCAGGTTGATATCAATTGTTAACATTCAGTAATTTAAATTCACAAACCAACCAACAGTTTTAAAATAGGATCAAATTTCAGAAATAGAAAAAAAAAACAGTATACCAATGTATCAGAAAAATCCATTTCGAACCCAAAGAAATCAATTCTCAATGAAATCCAAATTCGAATCTCGATTCCTTGTGTTAACAATCAACCTAATCATGCAACTAATACTCAGTCATGTGCAGGTTTAATGATATTGCAAATTAATCCTAAGAAATTCAGTTTGAAATACTTTTAATTCAGAAAACTCCAAACAGCGTGCACTGTATCAGTTAAAATGGGAACACCTCAAATTCGAATCCAATTTCTAATAAAACTCGAAATCAATAAATGAAATAGGTGTACAGAGGTAGGTACTTGTCCCACGTGTCCTCACAAGCCTAGATGTGTCCACAAAGTAGACACAATCGTGTCAAAACCAACAAATAAACTGTGTCAGAAAACAGTGCAATATGGGCCTCGTGCAGCCGTGTCGAGCCCTCGTGCTCTCGACACAAGGCGACACGTGTCTTGTGCTTGTGCGCAGAGGTTCGCCTAGGGTAGGGCTAGGGGTCCATCATCCTGAATCGGGTCAAGGCCGTGTCGTGTCCGAGTCGTGGGTGCGTATATGGGGGTGATTTTCTGCGCGTGTACAGTGCGTGTGCAACAGTGTGATTCAGTGCGGGCAAGATTACTCCTAAACCACTAAACAAAATCCTACAAAAAATTATGGGCCTCGTGTCAGTCATCTAGAAAAGGTTCACACCAAATTTTGTGTCACGAAGTGTCGTGTACAGAGAGTTCTAGGACACGGACAGCAGGGCATGTGCACGGGGTCTGTGCGTATCTGTGCTGTCCAATTCCGACACGAATACGACACAATTTCCAACTCAGTCTTTACGAAATATAATATACACATATAGATCTTCAATTCCATGTAATTAGTTTTACAAAATCGAAAATAAATTCCTAAGTGACATTCTATCAAACACCTTCCTATACACTATGACACGTGTCCGATACGGACACCAAACGGACACAAAATCCACCCAAATTCTAGGGACATCTAGGGGACACCTAGTTCTAGCCTAATATGCAAAGAAATCGGAATTAAAATATAATTTAAGGGTTTTACCTATAGGTGCAAATAGCATGAAAAAGCTTCAATGGGGGGTGTTCTTCTTGATAGCCCAATGCTCCAAAATGATCCCAAACTGTAATGGCTCTCCACCAACAGTCCATAAACATCAATTAGAACCCAATGCAAAAGACTAGGATGAAAAAGGAGGTTAAATGAATAAATAGGAATTTTGAAGAAGGGAACAAACCTTGGTTTTTGTCAAATGGAGAAATGATATAAAAGAGGCAAGAACAATAGGAGGAGAGATTTTATAGGGTTGGGAATGATCTAGTGGCTGGTCATAAAGGATAAAATTAGGGTTAGGGTTTCAAGTCATGGGCTTTGGGCTTTCTCTAGGCTAATCAAGTTCAACACCATTTCAATAAATCAAGTCTCACTAACTAAAACTCCTATTTAGATCCTAACTAGATATTTTCTAGCCACAACTTAAGTTAACCATTCTAACTTAGCCCATGGGTTAAGTCTAAGCTTCCAGGTTAGGTCCATTCTAGGTTAAAGACTAATAAGACACCAAGCAATTATTTAATTAATAATAAATTCACATACATTCCAATAAATTCTAATAAATCCTATTAAATTCAAATAAATCCAAAATGACCAAAATACCCTCAAGCTAAAAAATGATAAATGAAACACCCTAATCACATGGCTAGGCTCTAGGTCAAGCTGTCTCTAGGATTACACTAGCAAAACACCAAAATCACAAGTCATAATTTTAAATAGTTTTAAATTGATTAAAAATCACCAAAAATCATATTGTTATTTAAATATCATAATTAAATAAATTAAAACACAAAATTTCAAAATTATCCTCATTTAGAAAACTGGGTGTTACAAGTCTACCCACCTTAGAAAAATTTTGTCCTCGAAATTTAAGATGGTAGTACTACTTCTAGGTTAAACATAGTCAAGGGTCAACCACTAGTCAATTTCTCAACATCCTAGTACTTGGTCATCAACTGGTCAACTGTCACGACCCGCACCCTTATGAGGGGCACGAGCACGTGGGTACGTCCAGCCTACGCCGCAGTATCGGCGGTAGAATGTTGTATATAACGTCTGTAAATACTACGACTAACAGTATAAAGGTACCTGTATAGTATATACACTCCGAGTGAAGGTGACATAACAATACAGTCTCAATCACAGAATAAAACTAAGGTAGATAGCTCAGAAGGAAGACATATGATAGATGAAAATAAAAATAAGTCCAGTGTCCGACACAAGCCCAGATATATACATAACATCTCAGGGTCTCAAAATATAACATAGAAAACTATAGTCTGAAAGCTAGCTGGATCGCAGTCCAGTCAAACCTAGCTAAAAGATCTAGACAGAAGTACTATCATCCACTGGCTCCAAGGGTGTCAACTGGTCGCAGTCTACGTCTTGACCATACCCATAGTAGGTAGAGCAGTCCGTATCTATGTCATCTGGATATATCATAACGTTATCCTGTCAGAAAAAAATGAACGAGTACAACGCTGGCAACAAATTCCATAGTAATGACAAATGCTCTAACAGTCAATCATAATAGAGTACAAGACGAACATATCAAGATATAAGTATAACAGGATATGTAAACTGGAAATTATGTCAGGGTGAATCATGCAGAAAAAGTAAGCTGAACTATAAATCATGTAACTGATGTAATAAATATAAAAATGCCTCGAATATTATAGCATAATGTGATCGGTATGGGTCAAGAATCAGGCTTCCAGCC